>SNQJ01S0065975.1:0-13979 GCA_010110895.2 Picea sitchensis | reverse complement strand
AATTTCGTTCCGCAATGATATTGTAGAGTTTGTTTATATTCTGATCATGTGTCACCTTAGTTATGATGTCATGTGTTTTTGCATTTATATGAATTAGGTGATGTTGTTAATTTCTTATTTGTTAAAAAGAAAAAAGAAAAAAAATTCTATTGTACCTCGCTATTCCTAGACATAACGAAGGGGTCGTTACATAGAAGCATAAGGATCAACCTAGAGTAAATCTACATAGGCAAGTTTTACGAAGGACCTGTGGATTCGTTGGATGTTCCAGCAAGAAACAAAGGAGGTGCTTTAGCTCAAAGGAGAATTTGGAATGATCCTGTGAGTGGATTTCAGCCTGCGGGTTGAGGTCTGCATCAGCTAACAAATCTAGCACTATATGTTTTCAAAGTTTGTGTCTAGAATTCATGCCGATTATCATCATACACTTTTGTACCTCTGCAAGTCTATTTGTGATAAGGGATGTAATTTGTATGATATCCCAGTCATTTGTTAGATGTTTATTTTGTTGGATTTATAAGCAAAGGGAAACAATTTAGAACTACTCCCAAGTAAATGTCATGTTTTTTTCAAGATGTGTGGAGGATTTTTCTATGACCATATATCCACGATCAGCATAGTTATTTTTCCTGTGTGTCATAATTGTGCATAGGTATGTCATGTGCATAGGAAACACTTGGCCTATTTTCAAGCATTGTGTGGATCATGGATGTGTAATTTTGCATGTCCATGTTTGGAATAGTTCCACGGGACTAGTTGTGAGAAGATAGGTAATTTGGAGGTTAGCAGGATCATTTATGGCATGCTGATTTTCTTGGTTTTAGGAATAAAGGGTAGGGATTTAGAAGTTATGCAAACTAAATTTCGTGGGTTTTCTATGAAATGTGTAGTGGTTTCTATTTATTATGACCTTTGTCTTAGAAGTTATTCACGTGTCTAGAAAATACATTTTAATAAATATGTGTTATTCATTTGGCCATGAAGCAATTTGATTTGTCTAATTTATTGAAGCAATTTCATAGTGAAATGCGTTTATACATAGATATAGTGGATTTACAAGTAGTGTTAGGTAAATTTCATGATTTTCTATGGGATGGGTCATGCATTTTATTTATAATTATGCGTGTTCTAAATGTAATTCATCTTGGGAAAGGAAATTTCAGTGAACGAATGCCATCCACTACAGCTTAAAGAAATTTGTTCTTGGTGTTATCTTTGTCTTTTGAAAATTTCCTGCTCAAATGCCTTTTTTACTTTATCTTTTTCCAAGTTGTGTGGAGTCTTTTGCTATGACCATATCTCTGTAGTTGGAATAGTTATTTGTTATGAGCATATGCACTAAATATAGGTATGTTGTGTGCATAGGAAATAGTTTTTATTTCGAGTGTTATGTAGACGATCGATGCAACCGATGCTTGCAGACTATTGTGCAATCTACTCTTTCAACCCTTTTGTTGAGAATTGATGTGGCTTATGGTCTTCCATTGGCGGATTAGGGTGCCTCAACACTTTTGCAATTCACAAATATATGTAATAAAATTTTTTCCATAGGTGTATGCTACAAAAATATAGTTCTTGGTCTATTTTCAAACCTTGTGCGAAGAAGTGATACGATTCCTCTTCTACAATTTTCGCACTTCTGCATCTCCTCAATTCCAATACCTAGTTTTTTTTCCAGGTTGTGTGAAAAGTTTTTCTATTGCGATATTATGATGTTTTTTAGTGGCATATGCTCTGTAGATTGAATGATTTCTCTATTTTCAGTACTTGTATGAGGATTCTACACTTTCAACCCTTGCACTGAGAATTCATGCCACTTATGGTCTAGCATTGGCGCACTTGGGTGGTTGGACACTTGTGAAATTGGAAGAGCTATGTCATCAACACCCGTGGATAAGTGTATGTTGCACAGAGTCAAAAGTGTGTTCTCCATGCATAGTGTAGTCATTTCAATTCATTCAAATTTTCATTTGCGTTGGTGTAATTTTTAAGCAAAATAGTCCTCTTTTTTTAGTTGTATTGCTAGATCAAAAGGTTAAATGAAATATTTTTAGTCTGCATCATATATGCAAAAGAAAATTAGTAGTTGCTTAATTTTTGTTTTTTAGGGGTAGATTAAATTGGCCAAGAGATATTTTGAAACTATATATTAAAAAAAAAATCAAAGTGTGAATAAATGATACAACTCCTCTTCCCACACTATCGCACTTATGCATCCCCTCGTTTCTCATACCTAGTTTTTTTTTTCCAAGTTTTGCAGAAGCTTTTGTTATTGTGATATTTGGATTCTCTTCAGTGGCATATGCTCTGTAGAGAATATTCTTTCTCTATTTTCAATCCTTGTATGGGGATTCTATATTTTCAACCCTTGCACTAAGAATTCATGCCATTTATGGTATGGCATTGACACACTTGGTTTCCTGGACACTTGTGAAATTGGCAGAATGATGTCATTATCACTTACACATAGGTGTATGCTACCCAGAGCCAATACTTGGTCTATATTCAAAACTTGTGTGGAGAACGAATATGTCTCCTCTTCCCACACTGTTGCAGTTCGACATCTCCTCACTTTCAATAGTTTTGCATGAGGGATTGTGAAAAGTGTCATAATTTGAAGGATAACTGAATGATTGATGACACATTGGTTTTATATGATTTATGAGGAAATGGCAGGGATACATAAGCAATTCAAAGAAAATGAGTTGGTTATCTGTCAGTTGCTTGGTGGTTTTTGTTTATGATTTCCCCTATTCGAAAAGTAAATGATATATTTGGAAAAGACAATTTAGCAAATTCACTTCTTGTTTTTTGATAGTGTGTGATCCATGCATAGTGCAGTTACTTGGTTTCATTCAAATTTCCATTGGAATTGGCGTAATGTTTAAGAAAACTAGTCCTCTCTTTTTTCATTTGTATTGTTGGATCAAATGGTTGAATGAATTTTTCTTGATGTGCATCATATATGTGAAAGAAAATTATTAGTTCCGTATTATTTTTCCTAGAAACTATATAGATAAAAGAGGAATCAAAGTTAAATATAAACAAAAATAAACTATGTTGTTTTGAGATTATTTTTTTCCTAGTTTCTCGATATGACATAAACTAAAACATGGAAGATACAATATCATCAAAGCATTAAAATAACTATGTTCTAGAACTGTACACAAGGTTGAAACTATGACTATAAATAATAAAAAATGGATCATTGTTTTCGACTTTCAATCTAAAATGCATGTAGGTCATAGTAAACATCAACATGTTGAATTACATGGACATCCGAAAACATATAGGAATATCTACATATCTCTTTTTACATATTAACACTTTTTTTTTCCTTGTTGTTGAACAAAAGAACTTTTTCATAGTCTTGTTACATATTTAGAAAGTTATTGTTTATGTTTTGGATCAAGAAATTGTGTTGGACATGACAAGTAGTTGATATAATAGATTTTTTGGTCATAGAGAAAATAAAATATCGGTAATTTTCATTGCGTTTTCATCTCGCTACCATCTATCTGCATTTATATTTGTCTTGTTCAATGTACAATACATCAAAACAATCATCGATGCTTAAAAATAAAATAGGAAAAAAAAAGAAACATGGAACAAGAATTGGAGAGGTACATTTTTATAATTTTATGTGTATGCTACTCATTTGCTTCTCGTTTGTTGTTTGTTAATATTGTATATTTCATGTGATTTTGACATAAGGTTTTATTTTCTTATTCATTGCATTTGGTGTACTAATTTCACATGAAAAATAAATAGAGCAATTGCAGGAGAGCAAGAAATCACAAGTGATACAGGAGAAAAAAACTCAAGAACAATGTTCGAGGAGGAGGTATGTATGTAAACATTACGCAATGAACACCTTTTTTGGTAAATTATATGCATATGCAAAAATATATATCCATAATGCATAGCAGTGCATATAATCGAAAGTACATATTCATGGCTATCCTATCGATGGTGGGTTGAAAATCTAAGGTTTTTCAATATTTGATGTAAAAAACTCCAAGGCATCTACATATTTAATGTTTAGTGGCAGACTGAACAAGTTGTCACTCGAGACAATCTGGGAATTACATGGACTAGTTAACCTTCTGTTAAATGTGAATGGAAAATGTTTTGAAGAAACATTATTGGAATTTAACTGATTGTATGATAGTGCATTAACATAGTAATGAACATTGAACATTAAAATATATAACCATTGAATTGAGAAAAAAAACATTGGATTGCAAAATAGAAACAGAATTTGGATTATTTTCATCTGATACGAATGACACATGCAAAGGTAGACTAGTACATTTCATAGAACTGTGTTATGTACTTTGCTAATTTCAATAATGGTTTCATGGCTCTACACCATGTGATCTATCTTGTTAATATGTGTTTGTCCTCTTGTTTGACACTTATCTGTCAAAGGGAAACAAGATTTACAAACAAAATGATCTTAATAATTTACATCTATTAACCCTATTTCTTGATGCAGGGAGTTTTATAGAGCGACAAGAAGAGAAAGCGAGGGAAGTGTTGACATATAGTACACGATGGTTTATTTTTCCACATACTGTGCCATTTTACATACTTCTAACACTAACATTTGGTGCTTATGAGTATTTTGATTGTGGCTATGTTAGATACCCACTCATTGCTTGAGTAAGTGAAAACCATCTATATGGGCTATTGTTGCAGCCTGGAACAACTTTTCAAATGAGTAGAGTCATCGGAGATGGATTTGGTGTACATTTGTTTGGGTTGTCGAAGTCTCTCTACTTAGGCCTCGTTTGGACTGAAAAAGTGTAGGAGTACTTCATCTTGCATTCCAAAACTCCAAGCACTAGATAGCCTATGTCTTGTAGCTAGAACTTTTCCCAGTTAATCAGGCAATTGCAAGTGGTAAGGAAAAACTAATCGCTCCAATGGGTATGCCCATGATCATTCTCTTGTCTGGTTCAACTTGGTTGATAACGAGGAAGAGGATGAAAACTATAACCGATAGAGGGGGAATTATTTAAATTGGACCTTCCAGGTTCAACAAAGGTGTTGTTCCATGGTGGCATGCATAATAGATGTTGGCTCAGAGAGATGGAGAACCATGGGAGCTTTGAAGCACAGTTCAAGAAACTATTTGGTGAGGCTAGGGATCTTCCTCATCATTTTTAGGTTAGGTCCTCTTCCCAACATTTGTGTTCTTAGTGTAAACCTATCTGAGAATGAAATAGTGGGATTGTAGGCAGTTTGCATGAACTGCGAGATGTAATAACTCACATGTTCACTAGGAGAAAACATGGATGTGGGGGCTTTGGAGTGAAACTAGAATTCCTAGGATAAACAGACTTGATGGTTGGGTGGTTGGTGGAAATTATCAGTTGAAAGCATTTGGGAGTTATATTTGTGGAGAAATGGAGACTGGATCTGAATACTATGTCCCTAGAAAGTTGTATAAATAACTAGGAAGACGATCGAAAATTAGTGTTGTGATGTTATCGTTTTCACGACAGCTCCATGCATTGTTGTTCTTGTACTGATACATTGAAATTGGGATCTAGGTTCCTTTAATATTGTATGTAGTGGCAATGATTTACCATACTCCCAGTGGCCCTTTCATAGTGTTGGGTCATAACCATTTGCGCCCATCGTACTTGTGTGATATGTCGGGATCAAATTACTTGACGCTTCGATAGTGCGAAATTCCATGTAGTCCTTGTGTCTCCTATGCAAGTGTGTCATTGTTGTCATTTTCCTATGTTCTTCCCATGAATTTGTAAGTTTTAAACCTATAAAGTAAATCAATGCATACAGATTCTTAAGCAAAACATAAATTAATCAATGGCTCATACACATAGTACACATAGATTTATGCTGGAAACCTTTAACCAAGAGAAAACTAGTCTTCCTTGGTGTCGCACCTTTCAACTCTTCATCATATTAATTTCACCATTCACCATACAATATATACAATTTTTTTAGGTATTTTGTAGCTACCAAAACCCTAATCCCTTAATCTAGGATTAATTTAGAAAACTGCTAAAAATAGCAAAAACTGCTAAAATAGAAAAAAAACGCCCAAAAAAAAAAATGGGGCATTGCACATAACCAGGGGGGGGGCATACATGGCCCCCCCCTATGAAAGCGCATGGTGCACATGAAACTATGGGCGGAGGGAGTTGGTATCCTCAGACACACTTGTCGAATCTAACATGCCCCCTCACACACACATGCAAAGAATATAACACATACCCAATAGACTTTGCCTATAATATGATTTTTCAAATCTACTGACCTATCAAATTGTCTTGCAAATGGGTAGGTAAAGATCCTTTCGATGAATTTATTTTTTTAATATGGTGACATCTTGATTTAGTACATCATTTGCATGGGGGATGTCTACATCTTTAATACCAGTCATCAATTTACAGTACTTTTCATCTGACAGATTCTACAAGTTAATGTGCATTTCGCATTGTTTAATTTTTGCAAGGAAGTTTGTCTGTTGACCTTCTCTAAATTGTCGTTGAAGTAATATTGTTACTAGAGGGTGTCCTACAGAGGATATTCGAACAAGAATGTTGTTTTATTTTTCTATATGTTATATGTGTGTTTTTTAAATGCATTCTGATAAACATGAAAGTTATGAATAGTACATTATGGAGGTCAAATTTATTTAAGGCCAAGTGAATAGAACATATTTACTAATGTTCTCTCCACAACTGAGTCAATTATGGAATATGGGGAATATTTAATAGAAATCATTAGAAAGATCATAGAAAACAATAACATTTACTTCACATAAGTGCTAAATAGCCTCTGATTTTCATAAATCCGAGAAAATCAAGGTGCCATGAATGACACTATCATGGTGAAAATTGTGTGGCTTGTCAAAATCCCTTGTGTAGAATGATTGCAAATGTGAAGGTGTGGAAGCACGAGACTGGGTTACGATCAATGCTATAAATTATTTTCACAATGGTTGAAAATAGAAGTAGCAATCTTGAATTCACGAGCCATATACACATGTAGAGAGCACGGGTGTAGAAAATATAGGTTATCACATTATGTGGATATGATGATCACAAAAGAATGCGCAGGATGTGAAAAACGACCAAGAAAAAATGAATTTGACTAGTTAAATTTTGAAAAAATAGTGCATTGGTGGAAGAATTTTATATAAGATTTTCATTGAGAATTTTCCACTAGAATAGTTGGTACATGTACTACTAGTACAAAAAAGTTCCTTTATTTTTCGAAATACCATGCTTCTGCATATGTTATATTAAATTATTATGGAAATCAACTGTGTTTCATAAATTTCCTTATGAAAAATGTGTTTTCTATGTAGTGATTATTGACAATTTGTTTTTATATTTATTTTTATTGGTTGTATACGTCATATTTAACATTGAAAAATTTCAGGGTGTTTGAGGAATTTGCTACCATATAAAAATTCCAAATATCCTAGCTACTAAGTCTTGTACTGGTTGTTAGGATCATGCTATGTTTTATGTGTGTGCTTCTCAACCACTTCAATGTATTCTTTGAAAATGTGTTGAAACTGCATAGAATAGATCTATCTAAACAATAATACACACATTTTTAGAGAGAAATTGAGAAAGAAGAAGCAAAAGAGAAACAATGGAAGAATTCTCATTAACCGTATTCCACACTGAAAGAGTGAATAATTTACAATAGATATAGGATACATGAGTAACTAATGCGCCATAGTGGTGGTTTAGAGTGATCTGGAAACACACTGGAACAATTACAAGAGTAAACTGCTACCTAATCTAGTCTCTCAGGCAATTACGAGAGTGAACTGCCACCTAGTTGAGTTAACTAGTCAACTAGTCTTCAGTTAACTGACTGAACATAGAGTAGTGAGGATTTAAATCAGGAAATCAAGGGTAATGCACTATTCTGGTAATGATACCAAGGAAAGTGTGCATTAGTTTGTGATGATCCCAATGTTGCATGGTGACAAAACCAATGCAACATCTAAACTCAAGTCAACTAGTCAAACTGAAGTGTCAACTGAAAGAGAATATTCTCCACGTGGAATATTCTCCCCTAAAATATAGGAGACTGGATAATGACTAACTATGACTAATAAACAAGGAAAAACTTAAGAAAAATAAATCATAGGTGTGTGTGAAGTAACTCTAACACTCCCCTGAACATCACTATGGTGAAAAATAAAGAATGGGTCCCAACAATGAGGCCATGTTAGGTACCCAAATACAAAATATACACTAAAATAAATGAGGAAAGAGGGAAAATATCATGGGAAAACTCCCCCTCAAGGTACAATGTATGTAAGAAAGAATTAGAAGGAACAAAAAACAGTTGCTAAGCAACCTCGTCCTTCACTCCAAGAATACCTCGCAACTGTGCAAGTTTGTGCTCGTTGAATATTTTGTTGAAGATGTAGATGTATGCAAAGATATGATGAAGTAGATACATCATTGAGATGTCCACACATATCTACTTTATCTTCTTGTAATGAATAAGATCCAAATAAATTTTGGATGAAATTTTGAAAACCGTGTAGCCATTTCTAAAAAAAACGCTGAAATTTTGTTGATTTTAAAATGATCATAACTTCACTTCCATGACTCTGTTTTGGACGATTTGTTTTTTGAAATTGGATATTTTTCCGAGATAAATTCAAATATCCAATTTGTTTCTGAAAAAAATTCTCAGAAAATATCATAATTGAATTTGATGTGTGTGGCTCCCTTTTTGTCTCCTGAGATGCATGCATTGCACATGGAAAAGTGTCTTGATGTGACCTGGGTGAAATCACGAAGGTGGGTTACACTTTCGTGACAATCAGGTCTCCAAAATTCCGAAGAAAAAAAAATTCGGCCGAACTTATAATATTTTTCGGCCGAAAGATATTATTTTCGGCCGAACTATTTTTCGGCCGAAAACGTAAACGTCAAATCGAACGGTGCAATAACAGCCCCCTCGATTTCCGTGTACAAATTTGGTCGGATGGATATTTTTTTTTTGGCAATAAATTTTCGGCCGAACAATCTTTCTGCCGAAAGATAGTTTGGCCGAAAAATTGTTCGGCCGAACTATATTTCGGCCGAAAGAGTGTTTATATATTACCGACACATCGACTGTGGAATGTTTTTCGCAAATTTGTGTCGTTGTGTGGGTGTAGTTGTCGTTGCAGTTGTGGTCGGAGCGCATGTTTTGGTTGGAGCCGGGGTTGTTAGGTGTTGTCGCGAGCGCAACGTTTGGTCGTGAGCGCATCTGTTGGTCAGAGCCGGGGTCGTCGTTGGTCGGAACCGGGGTCGTCGTTGCGAGTGCATCTGAGGATCTGTTGGTCGAAGCCGTGGTCGTTGTTGTGAGTGCATCTCTAAGTTTCGAAACCGTGTTTTGTATGTGTGTGGGCGCATTTGTTTTGATATAAATTTTGAAACCGTGTTTTGTATGTTTGTGGGCACTTTCGAAACCGTGTTTTGTATGGTTGTGGTCTCTTTCCCATTTTCCACTGCTTGTAAAAAATGCCTTTGTGTTTTTCCATTGTTTTCTCAGTGAATTCCAGCCTATTCCAGCCTATTTCGTTCCCGGTAAAATGTTTTGGTCGCCATGGACATGATATTCATGCCATCATGGGTTTCCACCCTGTCTACCTTTAGTTCATTGACGTTGCATTTCCATAAAAATCCCTGGTTGATTGTATGCAATCTCATGTTTACTAATTTTCACTTTCCTAGGAAAATATTATTTGGAGAAAAGGCTCCTCTCAGGGTTACTATAATCAGAACCTTCAGAGCAGCAAGGGATTTATAAAAGTTGTTCAAGGATTTAACTATACCCCAAGCATACTAAAATTGTACAGTTCCTCACGGCTCAAAGATCACATAGCCCAAAGTAGTTGGATCAAGATTTTGTTTGGTCGCTGCGTCAATGAAAATGGTCCGGTGAGTTTATTATTTTTTTCTGTCCATTTCTCAATGCTCTAGTTGGAGCCTCAAGCTTCACTTGGTTCAAACTTTAGCTTGGACTTGACACTGGAGCATACACGGTCCAACCTATATCCCACGAATTTAACCATCTTTTCTCACCTCAAGGTCGATTGTTTTTTCCGGCCTGTGTATTTTGGCATAAAACTTTATCGTGATAGTGAGGAAACACTTATCCTTGACTGCAATTCTCTCTGTTTAAAAATAGTGACACTTCGTAGAAATCATAACGATGGATTAACATAAGGAATTTCTTTTGGAGAGAGTAGACTTTAGGTCAATGATTCTTCAACATAAGCTACTTCTTCAAAAATCATTCTGAATTTTCTTTTATAATTTCCTTCAGAGAGCACACCCAGATGGAGCACAAACATATTCTTCACTGTTAACAGTTTGTTGTAAAGCTAAAATCCTAGAAAAATTGGTTATTTTTATGAATATATTCTTTAACCCAAATAATGTTCCAGTTATAACTGTATAGATTCAAATCTATTTTGAGGTTGTTTCTTATGGTAACCTTATTTATTTAGAGACTACACACCGTTTGGAGCTCGATTTCCTCCATATTAATAGGTCATCATAATTTTCTTCTAAAGGGTTCGAGCCTTTCAATGTTGCTAACAGATTATTATATTTTCTCATATGTTGCTAACAGATTATTATATTTTCTTATATTAAAAAATAATAGATTGAGTTTGAAGCTATTACAATAATTTGTTAAAAATTTAACATATTACTTATAGAAATTGATATTAGGTAGGATGCATCACGAATACTCCTTTCAATCACTTGAATTGAACCCAATTAACAAATAGTTTGAGTCAAACAGTTTGATGTCTCAAAGGTATATTTGCAAATTATCAAAGGTAGATTTTCAGATCTGCAGATTTGGGTAAATAGTCAACAGTTTTCAGCTAGAGAATCAAGAGAGTCAAACCATGACTAAAAATAAATATAGTCTATCCCTAGACCAATTGAGAAAACCCTTGAGGCTATTTTCTCAGTATTACTCTAAACATTTTATCTTTTGAATTATTTCGAAATACATTTTTCATATCTGTTTTGTTTAAACTATGGCTAAAAATTTTAAAAAATTACTGAAATTGTATTATTGAGATTGCATAATAAAAGTGCAATATAGAATTTCCAAAATATTGAGTCCATTTATACACTCAAAACTGTAATTTAAGTAATAGAAAATCTTCTCAAGATACCTAAACATTTTTATCTTGAATTATTTCAATACATTTTTCTATATCCTGCTTTTATTTAAACTATGTATTAAAAATTTTAAAAATTAATCGAATTGTATTATTGAGATTGCATAATAAAAGTGCAATATAGAATTTCGAAAATATTGAGTCCATTTATACACTCAAAACTGTAATTTAAGTAATAGAAAATTACAATTTCACCAACAATCACATAATTAGACAATTTAAATAATAATTATTATAAAAAAATAAAAAAATAAAAGTTTAAATAATAGGGTGAAGAATCCCCATAATCATATTGTAATTTTGTAACATGTACATTTTTAAAAGTTTTCAAACTTTGACAAGTTAGTTCACAATTGATGTATGCATTTGAAATTTGTTTAGTTGTTATCCTTAAATTAATTTTGTTTCATCATTCATATTATTGTGAATTTTAAAATCTTCTATAGTCTTTAAATATTAAATTTCACCTTATATTATTTTGAATTTTAAATATCTTTTATATTTTTTTAAATATAAATTGTACATATTCTATTCTTTTCAAAATTTTTGAAGTTGTGCTCTAAATTTCATGAAAAATTAGAGAAAAAAAGTTGTGATATCACTATTCTTTAAACCCATATTTACACAAGCATGTTAAAGTTGTGATCTAAATTTCATGAAAACTTAGAGAAAAAAGTTGGGACATCACTATTCTTTAAACCCACTTACACAAGCATGTTGGGAGTACCAACGTCATTGAGAATAAAAGTGTCAAAGTAAAATGTGTATAAGATTGTATACAAATATATTTCATTAAGTGTTACAATGTGTATTTATTGTTTATGAATAACTGGTGTGTAAAGTTGATTGGGTTGTGGTGTAGTGATAGTACATTCTATTATAATTAATTTAAGCTAGTTTTTCAATATATTTAAGTTTTTGTTTTCATTACTCCTTTTCATTAAAAAGGAGTTTTAATTTTATTATTTAAATAAAATAAGATAATTGTATTAGTGTTCAATAAATGATCACAAAAGTAAGTCGATGGGATTAAAAGGTATGTCTAATGTAAATATAATGTGGGAGGGTGAAAACAACTCTTATATCAACATTGAAAGTAAAAGAAGAAACAAAAGTAGTATAGTGTAACTAAGTCTCTAGCTAAGTTAAGCTAAGCTAATCACTAAGTCTAACAAAAATACAATAGTAGCATAAGTGCACTTTTTCCCTCCTCGTCGGTGGGACACCTACCCCCCACACATCTCCCCATCCATCCCTATTCGTCCCTCCCTATTCGTAAAGCCTCAAAGCAAGCCAGCTGGACATCCTGGCTATTATAGATAAACATAATGAAATGGAAATATTCCTAAACAAAAAACATCACATATATTCCCCTAAGAATAATGATGCCTTGGACCACCCCAGAAAGAGGTGTTGCCAAAACCTCAATTGCGAGGGTTTTCCATATTCATCACCAACCAAACATTGTGCCTGCACCAAAACCTGAGGAAAAAGAGAAATCAATCATTATGTTCGCCCTGTCTCATTCCATCCCGTCCCGCCTCGCCAAATATCATCAAACCAGAATCTAATGAATAACTATTAGGATGTTCTTAACAAGGCTTGAGGTTTTATATAGGATACTTATGACATATAAATTGATTGAATATATATCCTTGAGGAGTACATGAAAAAAGGGCCTCCCATTTAACCATTCCAATATTAAACTATGAGGATAAAGTGTCTTTTCCCTAGCAAGATGCTTAATGTCTACCTTTATATTATTTTATGAAATAAATGGGTCTTAATGTAGTGGTGAGCTTAAGACTTAAATAAATGGGTCTGAATGTGTGACTCGATCAAATCTAATTGAAGTATTTGTAATATAAATATAACAAGAAATTAAAATCTAAAGGAGTTCATTTTTCCCCAAATGTTCTTTCTCTTTATGTCTCTCACTCTTGTGTTTTCTAAATATTGTATGTAGAAGTTTACTATAGATTGACCTACATTGATCACGATTCGTACTCCTTAGAAGTTCAAATCTATGTATCTCCTAAAGATTAATCTACATCTATCATGAGGTCTACTCCTCATTGGATCAGTACTCCTACAAAAACCAACTTATTGGAGGCATTCTCCTCCACTTCCAAAAGTTTTACTTAATCTATGCAATCATATTCTAAAAAGAAAAACAAAATTTATTGAAGTTTCTAGTCAAATTTGTGGCATACCAAAACAACATGATTCTCAATGGGTCTACTATGTGTCACCTAGCAATGATAAATTTACCTTTTAGTAAATCTCAGTCTTCTTCATTAAAACTTCTCTAGAGTACTACTCACAAGTTGGAGAAAGTGTTGCAATCCCTAACCCAACTAAATGGGCCCTCATCAATTATTCTAGAATCTCTAGGCTTAAAGTCCATGTATCCATGTATTTTGACTCTTATCCCAAGATTGTGAATGCGATAAAACTTGAATGGGTAGTACTAAACCTAGGTGGGTTAATACTTGAGTGATTTCAGAACCTCCAGGATTCTTCAACCCTCCATTTGTATCTAAAGGATTCATATTCGAATTAAAACCATATGACCTCTTGGATAATCTTAATCAATCCTTTAAAAGAGTTCTTCCAGAAGAACAAAATTTGGGGAAGTGGCACATATTCTCTCCTTATTCTTCATCTACTTCTTTAGATTCATGTACCCCTTTTCATTCATCTGATGGGCCTACAATGACCTTTCCTCCACTACATAGAAACACTTATCATGCATGCCATAAACTCTCTTAATTCT
>SNQJ01S0065973.1:25698-40187 GCA_010110895.2 Picea sitchensis | reverse complement strand
AGACAACACTTTTCATTTCCAATTTCACTTAACACATATATGTTGTTTGAAGTTCTTGCAGCTGTACCGACCAATTTCCCTGAACCTTATTTTCTTATCTCACACTTTTCTAAATCGAAAGCAAGTTTATGACCTTGGTCACATTTTTAACTCACACTTAGAAGATTATGTTTCATATATTCTACCAGTAGAACATTTTGTGCCTTTTCATTCTTGTTCCCAATTCAGACTGTCCCTTCTCCAATGATTTTGGATGAATTATCATTTCTGAAGGAGACTGATCCATTTTTTTCTTTTCGTAATGTAAGAAATTTGTCTTTATTAGTTGTCATGTGTTTTGAACATCCACTGTCAACATACCAACCATGTTTCTTCTACTTAGATTGTAGAACGACTGTGCATTCTTCATTGTTATACTAATCTTGCTTTCTTATCCATGTCATTTTCTGAGGTTCTTGTCTGTGACGGTTGTTATTCTGTTGAGGTTCTTTAGGAGGGACTGTCATTCTACAATCCTTGTCCATGTGTCCAAAATGGTTACATTTGTAACATTCCACTTCAGATCTCAAATATTCAAACCTGTTGTAACTTCTTCTTTGTGTGTCACTAGGTCTCCTTTAATAATCCCTTTGTGTATAACTCTCAAAGTTGCTACTGTTCCTGTTGTTAGCTCTGCAATTCACAGATTTATGTCCAAAATTATTACATGCATAACATAAACAAAAAAATATAGTTTGATTCCTGGGAGTTGAAGATCTTCTGAAAGGAGGTGCTCTTATGAATCCTTCTTCTTCTTGAGGCCTATTTGTCTATTGGTGATTCTAAAATCTGAATCTTCTTGGTGGAGGAGTGTCCCTGTAATCTTCCTTGTATATATTCCTATCCTCTTTGATTGTTTTTGCATAGATTTTTTGATAGTAATAATAAATTTGTACCTGTAATGTATAAATATCTGAAACTGATACAAAATGTTCTTCAGTGTGTTTATGAAATTCCTCCATGTGTCACTACTTGGAACCTCTCAGAAAAGGAGTTATAGCAAAAATGGCATACCTTGCTGAATTCTGGCTTATTCTAGAGAGAGACCTTGTAGAGCATGCCCCACACATAATATTTGTTGCATTGATCTAAAACTATTTCACCGCATACTAAAACATTTACCCTAACCAACCCATTTGGTTTCACTTAATTTGGATCTGCTATGAAGAAGTTATGATGTTTTTACCCGAAATTTTGGCTAGTTCCAGGACTAGCCACAAACTCTATTTTCAACGGAGTGTAACTACAAAGATATAATGACCCACAAGATGAATTTTTTACCACAGATACTTGGATATGTTTTATTAATGGCATAGAAATTTCACAGTCTGAATCATTATAGAATGTTATAGCAAAAATGGTGAGATGACCTGTAAATAACATACCTTAGAAAGCACCATCAAAAGAATTTATCCTTTCTTGCATTTTGACCTTGTTTTCTTCACCTTCCCTCAGATTTTTGGCTTAGATATCCTTGGTTACCTCAGACACCTATAGATATTCAATATTCTCAAGTGTTATTCAAAATGAGTGAGCCTTGCCTCTTATTTATACTCTCCAAGTAGCTTCCTTAAAAACATCTTCTAGGTCACTTGGCCCCACTTTCCTTATTTTAGAGTTAACCCACTTCTAATTTCTCCCTTAAATTTATTATTGAAATAATTTATTTTGTATTCACTTTGAATTATAATACACTCATTAATTCACTTTATTATTTACCTTTTAAAATCTCTTAAACCACTTTGACTACTTTCACCTTTTGGGGCTTCTAGATGACATATGAGGGTCCTCCAACTTCATAAGGCCATAACTCTCAAATCGTGAGGAGTTATGTGACGTTTCACATACCACCAAAAATGGAATGACATGTACTATCCATATAGAATAGTATTATATGAAAATATATCATAACGCATACCGTTATTCATCAAACAAACTTGGGTCCATTACCTAAACCTGGGTTCTCCAACTTCTCATGGCCATAACTCTCTAACCGTGAGGAGTTATGTGACGTTCCACATACCACTGGAAATGGAATGAAAATCACTAGCCATATAGGATAGTTTACTTGACAAATTCATTGTCCTTAATCTCATTATTACACAATTAAGCATGGGTTCTCTTACTCCACAAAGCGTCTTCCCGTGAGGGATTTCACCATAAGGGGACCACTTTGGATTTCATCCATATTTACTTCTTATCAGCCATGAAAAGACAATAATGAGTCATCTTTACATCAAACAATCTTGGGTTCATTACCCAACCCTTTGTGCTGCGGGGCTTTCTTCAAGGGTTGACATCAATGAAAACCAACCTTAATCAACATTGTTGTCTCAACCAAAAACTTAAAAAACAAACCTTTTGTCCTCATAGCTAGCTTAACACCCCTTTCAAACAAAGCTATATTAACAGAGAGATCCCTCTCTGAGTCTTGGAGGGATAGATCCTTAACTCCAAGTGGTTTTGTGGTTACCTCTGTCAATTTCTCCTTCAGCCTAAGAAATTACGGAGTGCTAACAACTTGTTCCTTTTTCCTCGTTCCTTGACCATGGTGTAGTCCCCAAGATCCATTATTTTTTTACAAAATATACTAATGGCATAAAATGTCCCACACAAATACAAAATTAATATCCGCTACATAAGTCTTTTGTCTTTTTTCAAGGACCATGTAACAAATCTCAATTCTAAGAAGATTCAAATACGACCTAAGAACCTTGAGTTCTTTCCTTAACCATGGGTGACATAACACTATCATTCAATAGTCAAATGGTTACATTTCTTTGTCAGGAATCATGTGTACTGAGGGCTTGAGTCACCACAAAGGAAACATACAAAGAATATTTGTCTTATGAACAATAAATGGTACTATCCATTTTGAGGTTTGGAATAGAGATTGTTCTTATAGACTACACTACATTGCACCATAATATAATCCCTACACTCCTTGCAAACCATGTAACACCATTCAAATTAGACACAATATTCTTGCGAMGAATTAGCTATACTATCACCGAAAGTTTTTCGTCGATAGTATAGCTAATTCRTCGCAAGATTATTAAAGTTTGTCTCTCTTGCGACGATATCAAATGATGCTTGGATTCATTTCATATTTGGTTTATCAAATTGAAATTAAAATTTGATACTTTGCAAGCTAGCTGGACCTTGAGTCAAATACAAATATGAAATTTGGAATCATTAACATATCTACTAGAACATATGAAAAATAGGGTTTATGGTTTCCATGATGATATGATGATGAAATAAAGTGGGTGTGTGAGTGAAATTTGAGTCCAAAAACCCTACCATATCGTTAAGTCATGCAAATAGTCTATCCAGATCAAATTTCAATGCATACATATATAGTTTGAAAAAATTTCAACGTTGGCCCCATTCACATGTCATTGTTACCCGCCTCTAGTATTTTTATGATGTTGATTAAGAAATCAATGAAAAAAGAGGGATTTTTCATCACAACTATGAAACATATACATTGTATATACATTAATGTAGAACCTGAAAGAAAAATGAAGAAAGACTGACAAAAACTTAAAACTTGCGTCAATCAAATTGTGTACTTTGAAAGAAAATTAGGGTTTATGGTTTACATGATGAATTGATGATGGAAGAAAGTGGGTGTGTCAGTCAAATTTGAGTCCAGAAACCCTCACATATAGTTAAGGCATGCAAATAGTCTATCCATGAAAATTTTTAGTGCATACATAAACTTTTTGAAAACATTTCAACGTTGGCCCCATTCACAGGTCACTATTGCCGGTGTCTAGTCCTCATACAATTTTCGTTCCTTGTTCTGTGTTCCTCATTCCTCCTTCCTTGACCATGATGTATTCCCCAACATGCATTTTTTTTGTACAAAACATACTAATGGAATAAAATTTCCCACACAAAGACCAAATTAATATCCGCTACATAAGTCTTTTGTCTTTTTTCAAGGACTATGTAATGAATCTCAATTCTAAGAAGATTCAAATACGACCTAAGAACCTTAAGTTCTTTCGTTAACCATGGGTGAAATAAAACTATCATTCAATATTCAAATTGTTACATTTCATTGTCAAACATCATGTGTACTGAGGACTTGAGCCACCACAAAGGAAACATACAAAGAATATTTATCTTATGAACAATATATGGTACTATCCATTTTAAGGTTTGGCATATAGATTTTTCTTATAGAATACACTACATTGCACCATAATATAATCCCTACACTCCTTTCAAACCATATAACACCATTCAAATTAGACACAATATTCCTGCGACGAATTAGCTATACTATCAACGAACTTTTTTCGTCGATAGTATAGCTAATTCGTCACAAGATTATTTACATTTGTCTCTCTTGCGACGATATCAAATGATGCTTGGATTCATTTCATATAAGAGGTATTTTTCATCACAACTATGACACATATGCATTTTATATAAATTAATGTAGAACCTGAAATAAAAATGAAGAAAGACTGACGAAAACTTAAAACTTGCGTCAACCAAATTGTGTACTTTGAAAGAAAATTAGGGTTTATGCTTTACATGATGAATTGATGATGGAAGAAAGTTGGTGTGTCAGTCAAATTTGAGTCCAAAAACCCTCAAATATCGTTAAGGAATGCAAATAGTCTATCCATGACAAATTTCAGTGCATATAAAAATTGTTTGAAAAAATTTCAACGTTGGCCCCATTCACATGTCATTGTTGTCAGTGTCTAGTCCTCGTACAATTTACGTTCCCTTTTCCCTGTAAAATTCATTCGACATTACACACGTCCCAACATCTAGTACTACAAGGGTGTATTTTTATGGCGTTGATTAAGCAATCAACGAAAAAGAGGGATTTTTCATCAGTACAACTATGACACAGATACATTGTATATACATTAATGTAGAACCTGAAATAAAAATGAAGAAAGACTGATGCAAACTTAAAACTTGCGTCAACCAAATTGTGTACTTTGAAAGAAAATTAGGGTTTCAAAAAAAATTCTATATAAATGACAAACACGTTCATCGGAACTTCGTTGATGCATGCAATACTGTGACAATAATATTGATGAAATCTTATACAATCATGATGGTATAAAAATGAAAGAGATTCTCTTGGTTTCAAGAATAATTTATCCTCTACTAAACAAGGTCAACCACTGAAGGTGGAAGCTCATATGGCCCCTCCCCTCCCCCTCACATCACTCTCAATTGATCCCCAAAAACCAATCTATAAAATAGAAAATAATCGAAAGCAACGTCCTATTAAGATTCATGCATAGAAACTACAAAAACAAAAATTAATGAAGGTACATGAAATTATGTGTTTCTAAATGATATTTTTAGTCTATCACGTACTTTAGTATATTGACAACTATTTCCAGGTTTCAAATAATAATTAAACAACATGTAACATAGGATATAAAAACATCCCATAAAACTTAAAAACATGTAATTAACCCATGACATTATAAGTAAATTATTTTAAGAGAATAATTCATACAAATTAAAATATTATATAGTCACGTAACTAATCTAACCTCAACATCTGTGTAATCATTCTTATTCTGTATATTGATCTTCTTCATCGAACTCGACATCTGTATCATCATCCGGTTGTGAAACGATGTTGAAAGGATTGATGATATCATCATCATCATCATCATCATCATCATCATCAATGTCATTTTTGAGCATATTTTCATCGACATCATCATCAAGAATTGCAATATTGTCACCTATGCCTGGATCATGATCTTCTTCGTATTATAAACCATATGCTAAATCAATTTCCCTCTGCGTAACATTGGCATCTTCGTTACGACGAGCTTTTCTAACCAATTCAGACAGTCGTTGCCATGATAACCTACCTCCATTATGTTGTTTACATCTTTCAATCCATACATTCATCCAGTCAGGATTATTTGCAATGTATAAATGCAGTGCATCCCACTCTTGAACTACTGAAAAAAANCTAACCTCAACATCTGTGTAATCATTCTTATTCTGTATATTGATCTTCTTCATCGAACTCGACATCTGTATCATCATCCGGTTGTGAAACGATGTTGAAAGGATTGATGATATCATCATCATCATCATCATCATCATCAATGTCATTTTCGAGCATATTTTCATCGACATCATCATCAAGAATTGCAATATTGTCACCTATGCCTGGATCATGATCTTCTTCGTATTATAAACCATATGCTAAATCAATTTCCCTCTGCGTAACATTGGCATCTTCGTTACGACGAGCTTTTCTAACCAATTCAGACAGTCGTTGCCATGATAACCTACCTCCATTATGTTGTTTACATCTTTCAATCCATACATTCATCCAGTCATGATTATTTGCAATGTATAAATGCAGTGCATCCCACTCTTGAACTACTGAATAAAAAAAACTTGATTCACCAATATTAAATATTATTTATAATGTACAATATGCACTAGGTAATTATAAATATTTATAATTTATGAAATAAATTATATTAATATATTAATGAGTATGATCATATACACAAAAAAACAAAACTTTATGTGTTATTAATATAAATTTTCACAATTATTAATATATTACCTCTCATTTTTTTCATTCTACCTTGCCCCAACAGATGCTCCCGATCTTCAAATTTTTTGATGGAGTTCACATCCCAAATGCGATCCACTGCATGCATAGTTGGCGCTGTTAATTTAGAAAGATACTGACTAATATACACCATGGATTGATATACCATATATCCCTCCACCATAGAACCCTCAAGACGTGCTCTTTGTCTAACCAACGCCTTCAATGATTTCAAGTGCCTCTCCACCATCCACATTGACCTTATGTGAACAGGTTCACAAATTTCAATCTCCTCAACTTGGTGTATGAGGTAGTGTTCTTGTGGCATTGAAAAATGTTGGAGGTATATACTTTTGCATTTCACACATTAGATGAGGAATTTATCTATTCCAATACTTTATATCATCTTCATGGATTTCTTTCAATGACAACCATCTACATGAGATCATGATACAAGAAAATAACATGTTTCAACATAACATAATATAATATATTACATTACAAGTAAAAAAGGTGTCATTAAGTAAAACAATAATTTGAAAGAACATTTTGCATATAAATCACAACTACTTACCTCATGTATTTTCCAAGATCATATATAACTTGTTTGACGTTGTTGTTAAATTCGTTTGGGAGAGATAGCGGTAGGACATACTGTAACAAAAAAATGAATCATTATTTGTTTCGACCAAAGTAGACAAGAAAAAATAAAAAAATAAAAGATGTATAAGGCCAATATATATAAATATGTATACCAAAATTATTACCTTAATGAAGGTATGCCAATCATGTGTTTTTACCCCACCAAATTCATCTTTCTTCGTTAAGATATTATTTATGTTTGAAACAAAACCCGTGGGAAATTTAATTCTTTGAATGACCTCCTTTACATCATTGCTTTGTTTCTCTATTAATAACCATGGAAGGTTATTTTGGTCTAGTACTCCATTTGATCTATTTGAATATCAGATCACACTTCACATTGCATGATTGGATTCCTGAATGTCAGTCAAATTTTGACAATTTTTTCTTTTTCCCTCCTACCATCTATGATTCACCATAACGTTTCAGTCACATTGTTCTCAATATGCATTGTATCAAACAAATGAGCTATTTTTATCTCCTCATAGTAGGGCAACCTCATGAATTGAGTGGGATAACATTTCATTCCTCGTGGAAGCCCATTATTAATACCTTCATGATGATTGTGGCCTTCATGAAGCATAAAAGAAATCACAAAAATAATGATCAAATACGGTAAATAAATTCAATGATTAAAATAAACATTAAAAAAATGACATGATCTACGATACATTATGAAATTGAGTACCTTGACAATTTCTATTATATTCCAACCTCCATAGGTGAGGTGTCATTCTTCGTGGTTTTAAACCAGTCTCTTCTTTCCCATTGAAAAGATGTTTTTCAGTAGTACAATACCTATGGTTTTTAGGAAGAAGGTTCCTATACTCATCAAACAACATCTTTCCTAAATTTTTTGAATGACGATACTTTATCTTAGGGCCACAAAGTGGACATGCAAATTTACCCTTTGTTTGAAGACCTGCAACAAATGGATTAATGTCAATTCTACGATGAGATTATTTAAAAATTAAACATGCACCATGATAAAATTAAAAATTATATAATATTAAAGAGCAATATTAGAATGCTACATACCACAAAAATGTGTTAGTCCAGGGGCATCATGAATTGTCCATAAAAGTATTCCACGAAATTTAAATTTCTTCTCCCCGATTGGTTTACATATGTCATACATTGTGATGCCAACCCATAACTTTAGTATCTCGTCGATAAGAGGATCGATATATACATTCATATATTTAACCTGGTACTTACCTAATTGTTTGAAATTACACATAATTACTATAGGAATGATATCATGTAATATATATAAGTAAATAAATAAACAAAATATATTATGCAAAAATTGAAACAAATGAAAATGTTACATTCAAAAAATTAATGTAAAGAAATACCTGGAACAATCATTGTCAACATTATGTGCTCCCTCTTTATTGACATCCAAGGAGGAATGCTATTGTTGATAACAAAAATAGGCCAAACTGAGTAAATAGACCTTAGCTCTCTGAATGGATTAACACTGTCAGCTGCCAATGAAAGCCTAACATTACGAGGTTCATCTTTGAAATATTCCCATTTTTCCTCAATTTCCCTAAATGCAGAACCATTAACATGCATTCGAAGAACACCATCTCCACTTCTCTTACATGCATAGTAATCCATAAATTGTGCTATGCTTTGACACTTGAAAAATTGCTGCAAATGTGGAATTATGGGAATATGACGAAGAACTTTTGAGACACCCTTTTGTTACTTGATTGGTTCGATATCTACTGATAAGACATTGTAGACATTCTGTTTTTGAAGCATGTTGTCCATAATATATAATATGGTCATTAGGACATGCATCTATAGTTTGATAATCCATTCCAATGTCTTTCATAATGGCATTTAAACCTCGATATGTGCGAGGTAAAATATTTGATGATGGTAACAAAAATTCACCTAAAAATCTACAACATAACAACATAACAAATAACTAGTTAATGTAAGAATATTAATTGTAAAAATTGCATTCTTATTTTACACATTAATTAACACTAAAAACAAATAGAAAAAAAACAACATTTATGTATAATATGAGATCAAACATATTACATACCTTAGGATCTGTGTCATACAAGTGTTTGACAAATTATTCATAACATTTAAGTTCACTAGCAACAATGTAGCAGAGAGAATATTTTCTATTGATCCTTCATAAAGTCATTTATTTGTCTTTTCTAATAGAGGTTCATCATAAATACCAGCATTGTCCCCATCCTCATCCGACTGCAAAAACAAATCTTGGATCATTTGATTTGTCCCATCATCTTCTTCCATGGGATCATTAACTTGATTTGTCCCATCATCTTCTTCCATGAGATCCTCATTTGCTTGGTCATGCTGTTCCTCAGCTTGTACAACATCATTTCTACTAATACTTGGTGCAATATTCTGCAGAAAGTTAGAGGGAAACTCTAACTTTATAATTACAAACAATGATGCAAAATTAGTGTATACTATAACAAACATTCAAACAATATATATACATATATAGAATTTTATATAAAATTGAAAAAATAAAAAAGAAGATAATGAATATATAACTAATTACCATGGGATGATATTCATTCGATCTGCCATCAATGTGCCCATATTTCCTACAATGTTTTGTATCTGTTTCTATTAAAATTCTTATGGGACGTATGAGACAACATTTTTGGCAAGGGAAATAACATCTACCATCACCCTTTTCACCCGCTTTACTTTTTTCCCCACCTCTAACTATATTTTGCAACATTCTTCCGCATAAAAATACCCTTTTGGAACCATTGTTGTTATAGCAAGATTGTCGCAACATCTTTAAATCATCAAATATTTATATGTCAATTTAGGTCACCGTCGTTGCAATTGCGACGACCATGACCTACATTTTTTTTTTACCTATTTATTTTCTATATTTAGGTCACTTTGTCGAAGACGGGAATGATTATAACGATCAAGTCAAAGTTCGTCGCTCTTGCGACGAACTTTGACTATATCAATTTAGACTTTGTTAAAATGTATAACTGTCAATATGGACTGTATCAAAAAGTGTAACGATCAATAGTGAGCGTTGCTCTTGCGAAGAAAACACAAGTTTGTCGAAATTGAGACAGTAGTCCACCATCTTGATTATCGTCGCAAAACAAACAAAAGTTTTCTTCCGTCAATAGAGCGATGAATACAGGGTGGATTTAGATCAAAATTGAAAAATTGAACTTTTTCTCTTGAATTTTGCGACGAAAGAGTCGCTATTTTTTCAATGTGTAGTAGTGGTTTTAGGCTTCTTACCTCGACTAGTAGTACCTTTCTCATGATCTTCACCTATAGAAAAATCACCAATTGCTTGCTGGGTTTGTAATTTTCTCTTGTTAGCCTAAGCTGTCCTAGATACATGTGACTCTTCTTTTATTAAGATTTCAGTGGCTTGAGAGGTATATTTCTCTCTTACAGGTTTCTTCCCCTTGTCAATTTTAGATTTAGTTGACTATAGGTTAGGTTTTAATGACTAGATTAACCACTTCCAAGACCTATGGACTTCATTTAAGGAGAATACTACTAATGTTCTAATCAAACCTTGATGAAAAAGACTGCTTTTTGCTGTAGCAGGATGGGACTGGATCCTCTTAGACATCTTCGATAATTTTTTTTATAGAAAATAGGGTAATCACCATTTACATGAATCAATAGTCTAATATGATAGAGATAGACTAGATAAAACCTTCCTTCACATGTAATGTACATTTATATAATAAAAAAGGTAGTGTTCTATTCTTTCCTTACCCAACTGTGTGGTATACCCTTTCTCCAGTTAGGGTTTTTATTTTCTGGAACTAAAAAATGATTCAAAAACTCCATGACTACATTTTCCTTCTTCCGCCATCTTTCCCCATATACTGGTAATCTGTAGGCTTTAGCAATGTAATGATTTGTCATGTGCATTAGAAGTTTTCCAACCACAGATTCGAAGCCATAAAAATTCTGTGTAAATGTCATAGAGATATGTTCATCATGACCCTGGAACATTGCAAAGAAGTTGAACCAACCAACATCCTTGAAATTTTGGGCCATCTAAGGAAATGATTCGAGAAACTGTACCTTCATGCTCCAATATGATTATCTGGCCACTATTTTTTGGTGCCATATCGTTGATACGATCCTGTAGACAATTCTAAGAAGATCAAGAGTTGAATCTTCAAATCCCGAGAGTTGTTAAAAAACTAGAAGTTATTTCTTTACCTGCAAACCCTGCATAGAATAACAGACATACTAAAATAAGTAGATGCCGATTTCATTCATGATAATCAAGCGTGTTTATTTGATGTAGAGGTAGTGAGTACAACTCAATCCTTCGTATATAGCTGTTATCATAAGAATAACAACCCAAAATAGATCATAAAGAGGTATGCAGATCCTCTAATCATGATTTAAAACGTTAGGACACAATCTGGGCAGGGTGGCGTATGCAGAACAATGATTATTCTTGGCACAGTAGGAATAGGGCTATTCTTGCATTGCCTTTTCTGACTTGGAAAAATTTGAAAATTCAAACAATGAAACGACAAGTGATTTGATGAAAAATACTCATATCAAATCCTAATCTTTAAAAACTTCAAAAATCATTTAAAATGTGCAATAAAGATTGAAAAATAATCTTCCAAGCCAATAAGGGAAAAACATAGTTTAACAAAAAATCATGGAAAATGGGTAGGGACTAAGGACATCCAATCAGTCAAAAACAAGGTTAAGGACTAACATTGGCTCCTTCTGGGGATAAAGTTTCATGATGAAACTTTAAGAACTTGCTGTCCAATGCATTCACATCCCTCATCATCATCAACTTTTACTCTAATTATTTCCCTATCCAACCATTCCTTTATTTGCGATCCAAAAATAACAAACAAAAAATTGCAAGTAGTCTTTCCATTGGGCCATGGAGTCCTTATTATCGCATACTAAAAAACTTGACACTACTCTCATACTGTAAATTGATATTCAAACTGAAACCAACATGCTAAAAAATAAATCTTATTTATTTACAACTCCTACACAATTAACCAATCAATTCCTTGACTAGGTCACATCAAACTTCCAATGCAACAATGAATGCATTTGAATGACAAGATGGTCGTCTTCCTTGCAAGTAAATAAGAAAATGTAGAAAAATGAGATGTTTGCAGTAAAAAATAAATGGGCAGCCCATACTTACAGCTGAAATTTGCTTTAATTGCAAATGCTGCAAAATTTTGAACCTCTCGAAACATTGAATCCATGTAGATATTGGATCATATATAATATGACAAAATTCTAGCTGATGAAAAAACCCAAACTGCTCCCCTGCAATTTCCGTTGTATTTTTGAGACGATAATCCACTTGATTTCCTTGAAACAACACATGAACATCACTTGTTTTATGATAGCGAACAACAACATCTTGGATAGGTTGATTTCCTTCCTCTATTTCTCCAACATCAGATTCATACTAATAAAAAATGGGCTCATTGTTGCACAAGTCAATGAATGCTGTTTTGAAATTCTTCTCTTCTCCATTTTCTTATTCATCATATACAGGTTGACTATAAAAAATTTCTAAATTTTGAAATTCACAAAATTTTGTTTCTTTATTCTCTTCAAAGAGAGAACACAAATGAGCAACCTGGTCTTTTGGAATAAAAATTTCATTATGAAAATCCAATAAATTTGTTGTCACACTATCCATGACACTACCATGAACAACATCTTGAAAAACTTCTCCTTGAAAATAAGAATGAGAGAAAGTTTCATGAATGATAAAATCTTCTTCATCATGATAGGATGGAGACTTTTGACCGATTTCAACTGGCAATGATAACAAATTTTTTTTACCATCAATATAATCTTCAAGAATTTTTTCACTAAAATACTAGCCTTCACAAATATTTCTAGTAGAAAATTCTTCATGAAGAGATCCATTCGAATGGCCATCAAAACTGTTAGGAGCATTATGAGAACATTCCAAAATATCTTCACTGATCTCATCAGTAAAGCCCTGCTGAAATTTTTTGCTAAGAGATTTAAATTGCTCGCAACAATCTTTCAAGAGGCATTCACAATGATAAATCCTCTTACAAAATGAATGAAAATCAGCATGGAAATCATTTCATGATGAAATAATGGAAACATGAAGAGATCGGTACCATTGTCTTGCCTTTCCTTCCAAGGAGTACATAAACATCTTCAACACTACATCTTAATGATGAATATCAATCTGGTCCATGTATTGATGAAAATCAATCAAGTGTTGTGCAGGATGATCATGATTATCTCCTCTAGACCTTGGAAGGTAGTCCTCGATTCATGCATAGTAGGCACAACATTTGGAAAACCATGAATACCTGATAAATCAAATGGAGCAAACCTATGAGCCAAAATGGCTTCCATGGCCTTCGATATCTTGGATCAGTGGAGTTGCCAATGGATTCTTCCTTCATGGAGTCACCAAATGAATGATACAGTCAGAAAAGGTGTCCAACTCCTGTTCACCATCAAGAGATAGAATTGATTGTTGCCGTTCTCATAGGGATAAATGATTCGTTCCTCCATCCACGACAACAGTGACAAAATATGTTAGTCCCTAAAGTTGCACTTGACTTTGAGAGGGAAAGCTAGGGCATCATCAAGTTATTGCAATGGTATTTATGAAGGGGTTTTTGAAGTACTGTGCAATCTGCTTTCCCTTTTCTTGTTTCTTCTTCAAGTACTCAGATTCTTTCTCTATTCTGTGTAAATAAGATGCCACTTACTGTTTTTCGATCCCCTTCTTAGAATTCTCTGAATTACCTTCTGTAATTATAATATTCTCCTTCTTGATGGAAGGATGAAACATTGCTTTTGAATTCAGTCTAAATTTATTAGCAACTCTGGTGGAATTCCTCCTAGGGAATTTAGGTACATGTGTTTTCTTTTTTCTCTGTTTTTTACCCTTTGTATTCTTCTTACTTATATATTGTTTTTTCTGTTTGACTGGAGTCTGAACTGGGCTTGTAGTGTTGATCTGGATTATTTTCGGCACGAAATGCGAGCGGAGATATAATAAAGAAATGCACAGAGATATCGCAGATATTCAATAAGATAACATAAATGTATCAGAGATGCAACCATAAAAACAGATATACAGTAATACACGATTTCTATTAATGAAATAAATGTACAAAGACTGTAAAAATATAGAGTGAAAGATTCGCTAGAATGGTGGCAACTTATCTCT
>SNQJ01S0065973.1:7670-25648 GCA_010110895.2 Picea sitchensis | reverse complement strand
CCTAGACATCCAAAAACCTAACCCTAGGAGATGAAGCGCCAAAAGTCATGTGGGGCCCGTTTGGGTAAGTTAGTACATCAACTTCCCAGGGTCGTAACTTTTGCATATGATCTCCGTTTTAGGCGTATGATAGCTCATTGGAAAGGCATCATCAAGGAGATTAATTTTGGGGGATAAATCATTCCTTTGAATATAATTGAGAACCTCTATCTTAAAAAACCTTCATTTAGGTCCTCAAAATGGCCCCAGAAGTTAAAACCTGCTAAAAATAGTAAATTGCCAAAATTTCCAGAAAACTGTTTTGAACTAGTCGGAAAAGGTGGGTGGCCACCGATATCCACCTGGATCAATCCTCCCTCCTTAGGAAGCAATGGTCTCCATTGCGTTGAGTTCATGGGGGAGAGGGAAAAGCATTTGCTGGATCTGCATCTTGGTGAGCTACTTGTATTGCTGGAGACGTCGCGTTGCTTAGTTTGTGGAAGTCTGTCATGAGCCTGTTGAAGCTGAGGTTGTTCAACGAGTCAAGCTACATGAGATGAAGGTGTGCAGAAGGAATATTTGTGCTTTGATGCAACCTTGTTGACCTTCTTTTGTTGGATAGAAGGTGTAGGGGGCGAGGCTGTAGTGGTTGCAGTGTCCTTCTGTTCCCCTTTTGAACAGATTGTGAAGAAGCTGAATTTTACAGTATGAGATACTACCTTGCGACACTTTTTAGGTGGAACAATATTTGAAACTACCTTTGGTATTCTGTAGAGATGACCCCCCAAAGTAACAATGACACTATGGGGTCGAGACTCATAAATAACATGGCGTCTCCACATATATGGTTGGCCCAAGAGAACATCACAAACATCCAGTGGGAAAACATCACATAATACCTCATCCTTGAAGGGTTGGATGCCATATAAAAATTGACACTGTTGGATGACACGGAGATCTCATCCTTTTCGAAGCCACCCGATGTTGTATGGCTGAGGGTGTGGTGTTGTTGACAATCCCAACTGTTTGAGGACCTCTGTTGCGATGAGGTTTTTCTGGCTTCTGCTATCAACAATAAAATGCAGCGGGGTCCCCTTTACCCACATATGTGAATGAAAAAGGCGCTCCCCCTCTTTAGGATCTGTTGGTTCTTCTGGTTGAATTGTTGTAGTCGCGACAATAGCAATGGGGTCTGCGTCAATGATTTGTCCTTTACCAGTATTTCTAGAATCAGATTCTGAATCAAGGTTCGGCTCCTTGTCTTTGATCTCGACCACCAATGCCTATTTTGAGCGACATTCATTGGTTTTGTGCCAAGGGATTTTGTGGAAATCACACCATTTTCCAGTGTCCTTCTTTGTCTTCCCATGACCCTTCTTTTCTTGTGTCTTGGAATGGTTTTTGGGAGACTGTTTGTTAGGGCCGTCTTTGTCATACTTTGGTTGTTGCGGATTTGCAGACCCAAACTCTCGTTTGTTCTGGTGCTTAAATTTCTGCTCAATTTTAACAACATATCGATAAGCAACACTCAGTGGTGAGATGTCTAGAAAATCCATTTCAGTCTGGATGTATCTGTGTAGAGCCCCACAGTATTTCAGAACCATATGTCTCTTGGAGTCTTTGATACCCAACTTGGTGCACAAGGTATGGAAGGTATTGGTGAACTCTGGAACTGCTTGGCCCCTCTCTTGCCGCAGTGTGGTCCATCTCATGTACTGGTCCTCATAGTTGCCAACAGGGTAATACTATTCCTTTATCGCATCCACAAAAAAAATACCAAGTGGGATCGACCCCATATATTCTAGACTCCTCTGTAGAACTTTGCTCCCAGTAAGTTTCCCACCAATGTTTGACATGAGGGAGAACTTTAAGGAGTGCGAAGGTGCTATTTTCTTTTTCGGAAAAATTGTGAACATAGAAATAACCTTCTAGCAGAGTTAACCATTTTTCTAGGGCTTTTGCATCTATTTGTCCTTCAAATACAGGAATATTGAAATTAACTTGTACCTTGAAAGGCAAGGTGCCTCCAAAGTGGCCGCTTGATGAATATGTGCCTGATTCTATCGACATGCATTGAAGGATGTGGGCAAAATTCTCCATCATTTCGTCCCTCTGTCGCRTGAGAKCTTGCTCAAGCAACAGATTGATAGGATCGTCTGCTTCGTCGTTTTTATTTTCTTCCACCATTGAGGGTTTCTTGGGTGTGTGAGAGTGATTGTATTCAATGGAGACAAGATCGAGAGACAACTTTCTATACTCAGACCTCRTCGGGGTCATGCACTGAAAAAACAAACAAGAGCAACCTACTTTGATACCACTGATCCGGATTATTTTCGGCACTAAATGCGAGCAGAGATATAATAAAKAAATGCATAGAGATATCGCATATATTCAATAAGATAACATAAATGTATCCGAGATGCAACCATAAACATAGATATACAGTAATACACGATTTCTTTTAATGAAAGAAATGTACAGAGACTGTAAAAATACAGAGTGAAAGACTCGCTAGAATGGTGGTAGCTTATCTCTGAGAAGAGATGTGACGTCTACTCGCATTCGTAAGAAGATGATTACAATGAGGCTATGAAGGAATTTTTACAATAAAAAGGAATTCCAAAAACCCTAGACATCCAAAAACCTAACCCTAGGAGATGAAGCGCCAAAATTCATGTGGGCCCCGTTTGGGTAAGTTAGTACATCAACTTCCTAGGGTCGTAACTTTTGCATACGATCTCCGTTTTAGGTGTATGATAGCTCGTTGGAAAGGTGTCTTCGAGGAGATTCATTTTGGAGGATCAATCATGCCTTCAAATATCATTGAGAACCTTGATCTTGAAAAACCTTCGTTTAGGACCTCGAAATGGCCCAGGAAGTTAAAACCTGCTAAAAATAGTAAATTGCCAAAATTACCAGAAAACTGTTTTGAGCCAGTCAGAAAAGGTGGGTGGCCACTGATATCCAACTGGATCAATTATAATCCTCATATTCATCCATTTCCCTCTTTATATCTGGATCCTAATATATGTCAGTGTCTTCATTCATTTTAGGCTTCTTACCTCGACTAGTAGTACCTTTCTCATGATCTTCACCTACAGGAAAAACACCAATTGCTTGCTGTGTTTGCAATTTTCTCTTGTTAACCTGAGTTATCCTAGTTGCAGGTGACTCTTCTTTCATTAAGACTTCGGTGGCTTGAGAGGTCTATTTCTCTGTTACAGGTTTCTTCCCCTTGACAGTTTTAGATTTAATTGATTGTAGGTTAGGCTTTAATGACTGGATTAACGAGTCCCAAGACCTCTGGACTTCATTTAAGGAGAAGAATACTAATGTTCTAATCAAACCTTGATGAAAAAGACTACTTTTTGTTGTGGTAGGATGGGACTGGATCCTCTTAGACATCTTTGATAAAATTGTTAATATAAAATAGGGTAATTTAAGAGGGTAATCACCATTTACATGAATCAATAGTCTAATATGATAGAGATGGACCAGAGAAAACGTGCCTTCACATGTAATGACCCTGTGGATAATCATCATGGTAGTGTGTCATTATTTCCTTACCTAGTTGTGTGGTATGCCCTTGATCCAGTTAGGGTTTTTCTTTTCTGGAACTAAAAACTGATTCACAAACTCCTTGACTACATTTTCCTTCTTCCACCATCTTTCCCCATATATTAGTAATCTGCAGGCTTTAGCAATGGAATGCTCTATCACATGCATTAGAAGTTTTCCAACCACAGATTTGAAGCCATCAAAATTATATGCAAATGTCATAGAGATCCATTCTTCATGACCCTAGAACATTGCGAAGAAGTCTAACCAACCAATATCCTTGAATTTCTGGGCCATTTGAGGAAATGCTTCAAGCAATTATGTACCTTTAGGCTCCAATCTGATTATCTGGCCACTCTTTTTGGGTGCCATATCACTGATATGATCCTGTAGACAATTATGAGAAGATAGAGAGTTGAATCTTCAATTCCCGAGAAATGTTAAAAAACTAGAAGTTATCTCTTTACCTACAAACCCTGCATAGAATAACATACATAATAAAATAGGTAGATGACGATTTCATTCATGATAATCAGGCGTGTTGATTTGATGTAGATGTGGTGAGTACAAATCAATCCTTTGTATATAACTGTTATGATAAGAATAGAAACCCAAAACATATCATAAAGAGGTATGCAAATCCTCTAATCATGATTTAAAATGTTAGGACACGATCTAGGCAAGGTGGCATATGCAAAACATTGATTATTCCCGACGCTGTAGGAATAAATCTATTCTTGCAACGACTTTTCTGACTTGGAAAAATTTGAAAATTCAAATAATGAAACGACAAGTGATGTGACAAAAAATCCTCATATCAAATCCTAATCTTTAAAAACTTCAAAAATCATTTAAAATGTGCAATAAATATTGAAAAATAATCTTCCAAGCCAAAAAGGGAAAAACAAAGTTTAACAAAAAATCATGGAAAATGGGTAGAATAGGGACTAAGGACATCCAATTAGTAAAAAAAAAGGTTAAGGACTAACACTATCCAAGCAATAAAGAGAATTGCGGAGAGAATAAAACAAGGCTCAAGAGACAACCAACAACACTATCAAGCATCTTGATTAGGTTAAGGGAAAATCTCAGGAAGCGGAACAAAATTTTGACCCAGAGTCGACTTCAGTGCAGGATTCTTCCTTGGTGGAAAAATTGGATTTTTTGGAATAGTTAAAGTCATTGGGGATGGAGGCACAATATTCCATCGACGAATGGAAAATGTTTTCACAATACTTGCAAAAAATGACCCCAAGCATCTACCAAACAACATTTGAGGGATTGTCGCATCATCCTGCAAAACAATTGGGGGCTGCATCATCATACCAACATAGATTTTAGTTTTTTAACTCGACAATATTAGATTCAAACTTCCCGACTACCAACCATCAATCAGTAAGACCAGAAATGGTTACCGAAGGAACAAAAGAATCCCATATTGAAAATAGAACAACACCATTTCCATCGCATGTAAAGTTACATGAATGGGCAATTACAGAATAAATAGGTGGGGAGATAGACCAACCAAAGGACCAGGTCCAACCTAAGAAACTAGCTTGATCAAGCAATCAACACTTAATAAATTTTTGTAGTCAACACTTAATAAATTTTTGTAGTCAACACTTAAGAAATTTTTGAGGCACAAGTCCACAGGCCATAAAAATATCTAAAGCCTGCCAGTTCGACATATGAAAGAAATGTTTTGAGGAAGTCGAGTCCAAGAACACATTGCCTACATCATCAGATCCAACTTGAAGAACCCATCACAAGTCAACTATAGAATTATTCTCCTCTTCAGAGAAACTATTACCTCTTTCTCATTCTCAAATATTGTACCCCTCTCTCTCTTTCTTCTAAAAAATGATGTAACTTACTAGCGAAAACCTCTTTGGGGTCACCAACAAGATCTATAAAATTATTCTCAAATGTAATAGTTACAATCCCCCCTTTCTCAGGATGAGAGAGGAATTAAAGGGGGGGGTGATGTTGTAGGAGCTATTTGGCTCTGCCAACTAAACCTTCCAGTCGACTAGACAAGTCAATTGCAGAAGTCAAATAGAGGCGTCGGTCGAACAAACAGTTAGATTCAATCGACTAGGTAGTTAAGAACTGTGACCAACAAGTAATTGTATGACATGTATATCTGTGTGTGTGTGTGTGTGTGTGTGTGTGTGTGTGTGACAATGTAAGAGAGAGAAAGAGGTTGTTTCATACATATAATAAAGTGCATATTGAATGAACTACTAGTAAGCTTATTGTACTTTCTCTTAGACTACAATAGAGATCAATGTTTGGAAGAAGAAAAACAAAAATTCATGGATTTTCTTTGTGAATTTCACGATGTCTTTGCATGACCCTATGTTGACTTATGTGGTTTTGATCTTGGCATAGTTCAACATGCTATTCCTATAAAGGAAAATACTAAACTAGTTAGGCAAAGACATATACCAATTAAGCTTGTTCTTGAAGCTGCTATCCGAAAGGAAGTAGAAAAGATGCTTGCAACCAATATTATTGTAACACCCAAGTTTTAACCCCTATGATCTAGAATCCATTATGTATATGTGAATTAGGTTGGTGAGCCGGTAAATTTGGAAAGGGGATGGAGTGCCTATATATATATATACACACACATCACTAGCTATAGGATATATGAGGACAAGAGAGATAGGGGGCTATGATTCCACGAAAGAGAGGGCTAAAGGGGAAAATTATTTTTATTATATTTTATTTAACTATATTGGTTTTAATTGATAAAAGGTGTTACATGATCTTCTTGGGGGGACGACATGTGGTTCTTAGTTCTGGTAATTATATAAACTCTACCTATCGACTATTTGGGGGTTGTTCTTTGTTCTTCATTCATTGTTAATAATTTCGTCACTCATCTTCCTCATTCTTTCTAATTCATGTGCTCTTGGTTGGAACATGGAAATGAATGGATGGAGGAGGAGAGTCATTGTGAGATGGTTATGAGGAATTACTGATCATTCTAGAAGGGAATGGATGCATGTGTGCATGATATTGATGGAAGTTTTGAAAGAGCTTTCCACAACTGAGAATCCTTGTAGTTTCCAACATTAAAATTTCCTGGACCAGTAGCACTAGAGCCCTAGAGAGAAATTGAACTATTTGAGGGACTACATGGAAGAGAAAGAGGTTCATTTATTTGGGTTGTGCAGGATGAAGGGGAAGAGATCTCAAAATTAGGGTTGTTGTGTGGTTGGGAAAACATGAGAGCTTGTTAGCTAACTGGTGTGGTTTTAGATTTGGCCTAGTACTCATCCTTGTGGATTCATATCCCTGGCTCATGGGTGACACTGATGTTGAGAGTGAATGAACAACATTGTCTATGGTTGAGAGGAACGTCCTTGGTCTGCAACTAGTTGGTGAATGTTTACTTGAAAATATAAGTGCTCTCTCAATTTTCTGTATAATGTATATTCCATTGTGTATTTATTTAAATTTAAGATGTATTTCTGTGTGCATGTTTTTTGGTTATTTGTTGTGCCTGACATACTATTCCTTTATTGGATGGTTTAGCATGTTCCTATTAATTGCATGTGTTGAATCCATGTTTCTTTATCCAAGACAATGGAACAAAAATTTGTAATCAATCTAAGAGGATGAATTTGGAAGTACCTGAGAAATGGGTATGCCTCAGATCGATATCCGAGCTAATTGTTTTGGTATTTGTTGTTTTGGGTATGTTCTAAGTTAGTTTCAGAGCGTTCTTGGTGGGTGTTTTGAGATAGCATGGCCCAGATTGGTGGCTGGGTACGTTACATAGTGGTATCAAAGTGCAAAGTTCAATGCTGAGCTTGTATGGGCCACGAACCAACATGAATTGAGAAAATTCATGGTTGCATATTTCGTCCCATGAAAAATTCAAGAAAAATGGGGAAAATAAGTGAAATCCCCAAATTTTGAGAATATTTTGAGTTTCAGTGCTTTAGAGTAGTTGAAGAAGTAATTCATGGAATCAATATGCAAGTTGCAGAGTCGAATTTGGCCATGGAAGTAAAATTCCCATGAGTTTCATGGTGACTGTGAAGTTTATAGATTGATGACCCAGATTAATTTGACCAAGAGGATCCATGGTCTAGATTCAATCGCAAAATATCAGAGCAAGGCATTCCTGAAAGGCCTTTGGGAAGAAGGTTTCAGAAAGAATTGGAGTCGGGCATGAGGTTGAGTCCGAAGGAAGGAGTCTAATGGTGTAAGACAAATGAATGAGGACCATTCATCATATCGAGGGCCAATCCTAGTCGTTCATCGGAAGTCAGGTTTTTGAAAGTGTTGAAATTAGGCATGAGTTGAGGTTAGAAGAAGAGAAGGCCGATGGAAGAAGCCCGAAAGAACAAGAGTCGTCGGATAAATCAGGGTCATTCTCAACCATCAGATCTCATGGATATGTTTTTCAAAAAAGTGTTTTTGGAAGAGCTCATTTAGAAGAGTTTCCGATGAATTCAATCCGACTGAGGTAACAAGTGTGTAGTTTTGGAGCCCGAGATGATCGTGGTTGTTGATCGACACAATTGTTGACCATCCAATATATTGAACGAGCATGTTGTCTTGGAAGGGTTGAGGGTAGATGAGAATGCCACATAATATACCAAATCAATGTGCCATGTCAGAGGACATGTCATCAAGAGTGGGAGAATCAAATAATGTTATGTGTCAGTCAAGTGCATGACTTTGAGAAGAATGGTCCTTAGAGCCTTCAGAAGAGGGTTGTTGAAAGGTTCATTCGGGAATGGTTCCAATGGATGAAATTTGATAGAGCAAGCCCAATAGGATATGATAATTCATATTTATAAAGGTTCGACAAGAAAGGAAATCTCGTTTTCGATAGAGGTATCTCGATGGGAAGACTCTGATAGTGTTTCAGGCTACGGATTTCAGAGACATACACGCACTCGAGAAATTTGAAGATTTCTGATGGGAAGGTTTTGAAGAATATTCCCGATAGTATTTCAAATTTATAGACACATATTGGGAAGACCAATAATATCAATTGTTCAGATTGCTTCCAATTTGAGATCGATGGTGCAGATTGCACGTAGGCAAAACTCTTTCACAGTTTCAAAAACAAAAACTATGGGGATATTTTATTATTTTGGCCATAACTAGAGGAGACTAAGTTGGATTGAGATGAAACTTTTGATTCTTTTTGTATTGATGAGATCTAAAAAAGTGTCAGAGAGGGCCATTACCCATTTTTTCTTGGATTTGTCAGAAATTGCAAAATAATGACTTTTAAAGATTTGGGTCTAGATCATTGGTAGAGGTCTAGATTAAGCTGGAATTCATGGAGAGAGTCTAGAAAGAAGACTTAGAAATAAAACATGAAGGAACTAAATAAATATTAAGGGGATTGGAATGTGGATGCTAAAATAGGCCAAAATCCACTATTCCATGCCACTTTTTTGGGATTTTTGAGATTTTCGGAGGAGGACAAGTCATCCCAGCTCACAAAACTAGAAAACATTATTCAATCAACATTTTATACACTCATAGAGAAAAAAAAATTTGGTCAGTGAAATATTTCCATAAGTGCACAGATTGAGAGATAACCAATTTTGCTAAAAATTACAAGTCCGAGAAAAGCGGTGAAAAATCAAAAAGTTGTCATTTACAGATTGTTGTAGTTTTTTTACTATAGCATCAGAATGAAAATATGAGAGTATTTATTAATTTATTGTCATTAATATTATCTATGTCTCATACAAATTGTTTTCTAGTTCGTGACATATTTTTCTTCTGCAGTTGGCATAAGTTGGCCTTCTAATAAAATTACACCAGTGGAGAAAATGACTTTTTCAGGAAGCCATAGCTTTCAACTCAGAGATCAGAATGAGGCATGAGTATAGTCTTTGGAAATATGATTCATAGAAAAATAACCTTGAATTTTTATGATTTGGAAAATTATGATATAATTTTTCATGAATTGAGAAGAAAATAGACCAGTAGCCTTAATTGACAAAAAATCTATAATATGTATAATTCTAACAAAAATGATTGCTTGCACATTTTTCAAAATTAGAGGTATAATCAGATAAATTCAATTCTAGTATTGGATATCAGAGTCATGGAAGCATGGCAGAGCTAGTAGAAGTTGGTTGAGGTAATACAGAGCTACATGGCAAGTAACGAAGAGTGGATAAAGAACTGAAGAAGAATGGAACAAAAGGATTATTATTCAACTACTACCGAGTGTGAATGAATTGTAGGAAAAACAAAAATAATCCTCACATAGGACATGGAGCCAATAGGTGAAGAATTTCATTAATGGGCATAGAAAGGAAAATTAAGATTCCATAGAATTGAAGGTATAAATGTGTAGATAGTTGCAAGCTTGATGTGAAAGAGAACAAGGAGCTTAGGAGGAGATGTGTGAATCATCTCTATGTGCCAATCATAGGAGTGTCTGGGAAGTATTTTCTAGATGTGACTTAGATACCTTGTGTAAAATTATTCGGAGCAAGAAACCCACTTATGATATCATAGTTCATAGTGGAAGCATAATACAATGCAGATGAATTAGGGATAGAAAAATGAAGGTTCTTTTACTCGAAAGTTGTCACTGAATGAAAATAGACTTCCATTGGGAATGATATTGAGTGTGAAAAGTATGGCTTCACATGGAATTGTTAAATGAAGAAATCCAATGGACAACTAGAAGTAATAGCAAGGATGTGGAATGATTATGGATAAGCTAATTCAAGGATGTTGTGGTAGAAAAGTGATGGAATGTTGTGAGTTACCTCATTCCAAGATGATGGAATATTTCATAAAGGTAAAGTTTGGATATGAGTGCCTAAGAGAAGCTATTGCAAATAGAACACATTGGTTGGATTGCAAAATGGCCAAATGGAACTTGGATGGAAAGTGTTCATACTAGAGAATAGAAGGGAAGATGAGCAGAATGGGAGAGCACAAGGAAATGAGGGTCTAAAGAAATTAAGAGACAACCAACCAAAACATAAATAAATAAACAAGTGAACTAAAACGTAAATGCACTAGACTGTATGATTCATACCATGGAATTTAAAATGCATGTGCATTAGTTGGCATGTTGACAGTAAATTCTTGGTGCATATGGATGTGCATTTGTGCATATGTACATGATTGGATATGCATATGGCATGCTTGTGAACTTAGAATAGTCTGTTATTAAGAAATAATGATGTTATGGCAATTCAATATGACTAATGATGGATTATGTATTAAGGGAGAATGATATAGCATGGTTAAATGTGTGGATGCTACTACTGCTTATGACTTCCATCTATGTGAAGACCCATGGGGATGGTAGGAATGATGATAAAAAAGATTCTTCTACAAATACTAGTTGATTGGGTATCATCAAGTAGGTTGATAACAACCATGCAAGTATGCATTTGGTTGCTTCTGATGCATAAATGTTGAAGGGAATTGAGGTAAGAATTCCCTCCGTTAATTTTTCAAGTTTTAAATTGATATACAATGGTTGAGGGCCTAGAGTATATAAATTTTGTTGATTCTAAAATGCATTTAGATAAAATTTAGTTCATATTGTGTTATGATTGGTTATAGGATCAAAACCAAGTCAAATAAGGAGACATACTCCTACTAAGAAATGAATACCCATAGGAATAGTAATGTGTGAGACCATGATATGGTTAGATATGGAAGGGAGATAACACTATGTGAGTGCTTAATGTTTTCCTTGTATTCTTATGTTTGGACAACAATCTCTTTGCAGACACTGAAGAGCACTTAGGAACTATGTTTCCTCATGTTGTGTATGGGTTGAAGAGGAGGGTATCCAAATAGTTGGGCAGTATTGGGAAGAGTTTGAATGATGTGCTGAGGCATTGACGAGACCTTCCAACTCATCATGGTGGAATGCATGACATAGTTATGTGGTATTATGTAGTCAATACAAGGATGCATTGTGTAGATGTGGCCATGGGTATTGAAACATCAATTGTTATTTTATTAGTAATTATTTGATGCATTATGAAAATATCATGGTGATGAAAATACATAATGATGGATAGTTGCATTATATTTATATGAATACTAGCTGAAGAATTGTTGTTTGTTACAATTATGAGATAACCTTTTGGAGCTATTGAAAATGTTACAAGTGGTATTAAATGAATTATTGAATGAATTTTGGTGAATGCATATATATATTATATCGCAGAGAAATGATTATGCTAACAACTGAAATTATGTGAGTATTTCTAACTCATGAAGTTGAGAACACTTTAGGAGTTGTTAGATACTGCAACAAGAAAGTTGCAGGTTAAAGTAGTTACATAATAATGAATTATAGAAACGCTCTGTTGAGGGAACATAATGATAAAAATATTGATGGCTAGAAGAAAGGAAATATTGGTTGATAATACATGTGTATAGGATGATGGGTTCATTCAAGTTAATAGTGGGATTAATGGAAGTGAATGAATTGCTTCTGTAATCAATTCTGAGATCACTTTGTGAAACTTTGTAATTGCTGCCATGAAAATGTATATTTGTTATGATATGCTAACAATTTGTTTGGATGAGTGTAAATTGAGGAAATTACAGATAGAATGGTATTGGATATGGCAGGGATGTAATTCCATAAGGAATACTGATATCTACAACTGTAAAGACAAACATTATGAGAAGAAAATTCATCCCTGGAAATTTTATTTTCCTTTATAAAATAGATTTGAGAAATTAATAGTTACAAATTGTTATGTTATGCTAACAATTTGTTTGGCTAAGTGTAAATTGAGGAAATTGCAGGTAGAATTGTCTTGGATATGGTAGGGATGTAAGACCATAAGGAAGATTGATATTTACAACTACAGATTCAAACATTATGAGCAGAAAAATCGTGCCCGAAAATTTTATTTTCCTATATAAAATATATTTGAGAAATCAATAGTTAGAAATTGTTATGTTATGATAACAGTTTGTTTGGCTGAGTGTAAATTGAGGAAATTTCAGGTAGAATGGTATTGGATATGGAAGGGATTCCAACCCAAACATTATGAGCAAAAACCTCATGGCTTGGGGAATTTTATTTTCATGTATAAAATTGATTTGGAAGTTTATAATTAAAAATTGTTATAATATGCTAACAATTGGTTTGGCTGAGTGAAGGTTGAGGAAAGTTACAGGAAGAATGGCCTTAGGTATGGAACTACTGTGATAAATAATAAATATTGATGCTTACTACTGCAAGAGACAAATGAATTCTGAGATGGAAGCTCATGCTCGGAAATTTTGTTTTCGTGTATAAAACATATTTGACATTATGATTGAAAATTGCTATGATATTATCTCATGATGAATGTATGTGTGTAATATAGATGAGATGTTGGTTATTGAACTATAATATTGGGAAGAATAGCACTAGGAGGAAATCAATCTCAAGGACAGAGATAAGGAATGAAGAAGAGTCCCGTGGACTTGCTGTAGCTGGAGTTCCTGGGGTGGCAACTCTGAGAATTCCTCGCTGAGTGCAATGAAGCCTTGAAAATAAGTGGTACAACCTGAAGGAATGTAGAGCATAGAAGGGGGTACACATCCTTGGGTTGTGTGAGTTGATGGGGAATGAGAGCTTGCTGGTTGGAACTGGTGCTAGAAATATAAAATTTTATAATACTCGTGCATGTTTTTTACGGGAGTGCCCATATATGCATGATTTAGTTTGGAGTGGCTATGTATATAAGCATTTGGATAGACTTCATGTGTATTTTAAAGGTTGGAGAGCCTAGCTTTGTAATATTAAGAACACTAGTACGATGCTGCGTACTAAGGACATTGCTAGAAATAAGGGGAGGTGGATGTAACACCCTAGTTTTAACCCCTATGAACTAGAATGTATTATGTAAATGTGGCTTAGGCTAGTGAGTTGGTAAATTTGGAAAGGGGCCAAAGTTCCTATATATATATAATACATCACTAGATGCAGGATGGAAAAGGACAAGAGATAGGGGGCTATGATTCCACGAGAGAGGGGACTAAATGAGCTAAGTCTTTTCATTATATTTTATTTAACCATCTTGGTTTTAATTGAGAAAAGTGGTTACATGAGATTCTTGGGGGGAGGCCATGTGGTTCTTGGTTTTGGTAATTATATAAACTTTGCCTATGGGATATTTGGGGGTTGTTCTTTGCTCTTCATTTATTGTTAAGAATTCCATCACTCATCTTCCCCATTCTTTCCAATTCGCGTGCTCTTGGTTGGAGCATGGAAATGAACCACTGGAGAAGGAGATCCATTGTGAGATGGTTGTGAGGAATTACTGATCATTATAGAAGGGAATGGATTTCTGTGTGCATGTTATTGATGGAAATTCTAAAAGAGATGTCCAAAACTGAGAATCCTTGGAGTTTCCAACATTGATATTTCCTGGACCAATAAAAAGAGATGCACAAACTCCAGAATCTTTGGAGTTTCCAACATTGATATTCCTGACTAGTAGCACTAGAGCCCTTGAGATAAATGGAACCCCCTTGGGGACTGCATGGAAGAGAAAGGGGCTCATTTCTTTGTCAGGAAATTGAGGGGGGAAGAGAGTCGGAAATTAGGATTTGTTTTGTGAAGGTTGGGAAACATGAGATTGTTAGACATAACTAGTGTGGTTTTATATTTGGCCTAGGTCCCGTCCTTGTGGATTCATAGCCCTGGCTCGAGGGTGACACTATTGTTGAGAGTGAATGAACAACAATGTCTATGGTTGGGAGGAATTTCCTTGGTCTGCAACTAATTGGTGAATGTTTACTTGAAAATATAAGTGTTCTTTGTGTTTTTTGTATAATGTATATTCTGTTGTGTATTTATTTATCTCTGAGATGTATTTTTGTGTGCATGTTTGTTGGTTATTTTTTGTTCATGGAATACTATTCCTTTCTTGGATGGTTTAACATGTTCATGTTAATTTCATGTGTTGAATCCATGATTCTTTATCCAAGAGAATGGAACAAAAATTTGTAATGAGTCTAAGAGGGTGCATTTGGAAGTAACAGGTAATGGATACATCTCAAATCGATATCCGTGCAAATCATTTTGGTATTTTCTATATTGGGTATGTTCCAAGTTAGTTTCAGAGCATTCTTGGTGGGAGTTTTGAGGTAGTATGGTCTAGATTGGTGGTTGGGTACGTTACATTATTTTTCCTTTAAAATACTTTGAATGTGTTACTGATTTAGTCCCAGTCAAGAAAAATAATGGAGACATTAGATTTTGTGTTGACTTCCATTCTCTTAACAAGGAAAGATTGAAGGATAATTTTCCACTTCCAAATATGGATTTAATTCTCCAATAAGTGGCAAGGTATCAAATGATGTCACTCCTTGATGGTTTCTCAAGGTATAACTACATACGCCTCAATAGAGCCGACATATATAAAACTATGTTTACCACTTGACGGGGCACCTTCACATATGAATGTATGCCATTTGGCTTGATTAATGCAAGTCCTGCTTTTCAAAGAGCCATGTAGATAAATTTTGATGATCTTATCAGAATTATAATATAAATCTAACTTGATGATTTAATGGTTTATTCCAAGAATCGAGAGGATCATTTTGATAATATTAAACACGTATTTATGTGTTGCAGAAAGTATGGAATGTATTTAAATCCATCAAATTCTATTTTTAGTGTCATCATGAAATTTGCTTGGTCATGTAGTCTCCAATTCTGGTATCAACATTGAGAGAGAGAGAGAGAGAGAGAGAGAGAGAGAGAGAGAGAGAGAGAGAGATAATCTCCTAATTCCTTCTTCAAAAAAATGAATTAAATCTTTCATGGGAAATATCAATTTTGTAAGTAGAGTCATCCCCAATTTTGCTAGGATGGTCAAACCCATCCATAATTTGCTCAAAAAAGACAAAATGTTTCCCTGGACCCTGGAAACTAAAAAATACTTTGTTGAAATAAAAAATTCCATTTCCTTAGCCCTTGTCTTGGAAAAAACAGATTTTCCAAAATATTTTGTTAATTATACAAATGCCATTGAAGAAGCCATTTCTATCATTCTTCTTCAAAAAGATGAAGAAAGTGATGAGCACCCAATAAATTTCAGGAGTTAGATTCTATATGATGTAGAAATGAAATATACCTTAATTGAAAAATATGCCTATGCTTTAATGAAATCTATTGAAAAATTTCATCATTTTATCCTTGGTAAGCATAGTAAGATAAAGGTCCCTTTGCCTACAGTTAAATTATTGTTATCTCTAACCCTTCTGTTAGGTAAATTAGCACATTGGATTACCAATATCCAATAACATGATTTCATGATTAATACTACAAATAATATAAAGGGACGAGATTTAGCCTTTTATCTGGCTCAAACTGTTGAACTAGGTTGTATTACTAAAGATGATGATGTTTATTTGTTTTCATTATTATTAATTGAATACAAAGCTATGGATATGGAAGATAATCCTCGATATCGATACATCGTTTACTTTTTTCAACATGAACGTTGTCTTAATCACTTGGAAAGTCATGAGTGAAGGAGGCTTCTTCTTGAATCTTCAAAATATCTCATTCTAGGCACTTTACTATTTTGCAAGTCTGTTAATGGGTTATTACTGCATTGTATTGATGAAACAATAGCTTAGAATATGCTTGAAAATTTACATAGAGTTATTGAATTTGATATTCATATTGGTGGTCATTTTGTTGCGAAAGCGACTGCTCATAAAATCTTAAGAAATGGTTATTATTGGCCTTCCATATTCCAAGATTCATACAAATTTGTTCGAGCTTGCGATGTATGTCAAAAGGATGCTAGAAAAGATAAATTATCTTTTTTGCCTTTACATCCTGTTATACCCAAGTTTCCATTCTTGAAATGGGGAATGTATTTTATAAGGTCTATTAACCCACTTTATTTTGCTGGCCATATATTTATTCTAATTTCTACAAAATCATTTACGAAGTGGATTGAAGCAGCACCTCTCAAACATGCCAAATATGAGCATGTAATTTCTTTTCTTCAAACCGATATCTTTTCTCAATTTGGATTGCCAATTGAAATAATATCTGACAATGGACCAACTTTTATGTCTAGAAAATTGACCCATTTCTACAATAAATTTGGAGTGAAGCACTTCACTCCATCTACCTATTACCCTCAAGGAAATGGGCAAGTTGAGTCTACAAATAAAAACTTGGTTAAGATCCTAAAAAATATTATTAGTTATAAACCATGCCAATGGCACACCATGTTGGCATATGCCCTATGGGAAGACCACACAACCGTAAAATCCAGTATAGTTCATACCCCTTCCTAGTTAATTTATGGTCAATAAGTTGTTATGCTTGTTGATCTTGAATTAGGCTCTCTTAGATTGGACTTTCAAGTTGAAGACTTAAATTCAATAGATATTCCTCAAAGATTTAATGCTTTTCTAGCTCTTAAAGAACAAAGGAGTTACACCTTAACTAATTTAAACAAAAGACAACAAATTGTTGAGAAATATTTTGATAAAAAGGCTAATACAACCACTTTTGAAGTTGGCCAAAAATTTCATTTATGGGATTCTTCTCATGCTCATAAAGGTTAGCATTCACAATTTTAGAACTTATGGCCGGGTCCATATATAATTTCCTTTGTCATTGGAAATAAGTCCTACTTTCTTAAGGACGAATAATGAAATCTTTTCTCATATACTACTAATAGTTCACTCCTTAAACATTACATTGAACTAGAGGGAAAAGTAAAATAATTTCTTTAAAACAATAATAATAATAATAATTATTAATAATAATAAGTAACAAATGCATATAAATAAATGAGTTTTATTTTTATTTTCCAATAGGGTTTTGCTTTGGTTTTCTAGTTTTGTTGTCTTCTCTTTTCTTGTTGATTGTGCTAGCGGGAAAAACCCCCCTATGGATACACCATGGTTTACAATGTAGGCAGATCAATAACCGTTTAAAAGTATCCTACTTCTCTAACTACCCCAAACATACCCTAGACTCATACAAGAAAAACAAAATGAGAAGGATCGGGAAACTATACATCTACTCCGCGTTTGGTGATGATCCTCTCACGCTTGAAAGATTTGTTGACTGCACACCTCCTCCTAAGGCTAGATTGCATTCAAAGACAGACAAACAAACATATACAAGTATGCAATTCATGTCCAAACTAGGGTTAGATGTTAAAATAAAAACATAAATAAAATGAAAACATTCCATACATCATGATTTGGGACAGGAAAAGTACTTCTTTTATTGATAATACAATGATCACTTACAACCAAAGACGACTACTGCTCCACGAACTTGTTCTGGGCTCCTCTTATCCAATCTTCAAGTGCACCTCCATATGGATTCTCCTCTCAACATTCTTCTTGGGAAGTATAATGTAACGACCCCCCCAACCAACCTCAGGTTGAGGTACGCCACTCCAGAGCAACCACTCATGCTCTGA
>SNQJ01S0065972.1:64943-78060 GCA_010110895.2 Picea sitchensis | reverse complement strand
AAATTTGACGTGAACATAAGTATTCTAGAAAAGAAGTAGGAATTGTTTGGATTCCCTTTTCAAATGCTTGTGATATTTTTGCCAATATGACCACCAAGGAGTATTATCTAGTGATTGTTCAAGAATCTTGAGTTTTTTTTCTTAGGAAAGAAATAATTCTAATTTCTTCACTACATTTTGATACAAACCTTTTAAAATATGTGAGTTATTGTTCCTTAAAATGGCTTTGTTATGTAAAATGAAACTTGTGTAATGATAATACAAAGTATGCAAGTGATGCCTCTATTAGTGAAAGTGGTATTCTTCATAATATACCAAATGCTTTGTCTCCCACTTTAAGTATTGTACCATCCTATTCATATCCTTATTCTTAAGTCTTCATCTTACTTTAATGTTAGTGATGATTGCAATCTTTTTAATCAGCTACATGTGCACACTCTATATCCATCTTCTTAGCTTCTTAGTGACAGGGATTTAGTTTAGAGACAATTGAATTATTGATCAGTAAAGAATATAAAATAATTTGAAAATGAGGTAGGCATATTACATAGGATAGATTGTTATTCTTAGTCTTTGATGGAAACTAATGTGTTGTCTTCTTGTCTTTTTGTTTTCATTATTTTAGGTATGTTTTTATCGATATCTATAACAAAATGGATACAAAAATTTATGTAATGTCTATGTTCATGATAATTCTTGAATAGAAGACATTTATGATTATGATTAATATGATTTTGTTGAATATGCTTTAGACTAGACCAGGTAGTCATTTTGATCATGACTATCTAATGATAAATATAGACATTTGAATACTAAGACCCAAAAGTACCCATAAACAGTGGCCAAGGCCCGTTTGGGGTTTTCATGTGTCTCTATAAGAAAAATGAGACCATATCCAATGGTAGCATCCTATAATGTAATAGACATACATGTACACCATTTTAGAACCTACACACACCTTCATTGAGTAGATGGTGAGCCCAACTCCCCTTTCGACCCTACACAACTTCAATGGGCATGCAACTTGGAGAAGAGTCACAAATAATTGCCTCAAGTTGTGAATACGTTCCCACGTGTTCTCTTTCTTAGTAGTTCTCATGTACACTTGTGCTTTCTTAAACTCTTTCAGAGCTCTCAAGTTTTCACTTAGCCTTAAGGGCTCTCAAGCAAAATTGGATAATCAAGGTGTCGTTTGTTGTAAACCAATATCTATATAAATTAATGTTTGTGAGATCCAACACCTCATGAAGTAATTGGCTCCCAATTTCAAAACAGTTATTTGGTAGGGGAAGACCAAAAACCCAAAAAGACTCAGTGTACCATGAAACATCATCAATATGGACTCTCGCTTCATCCTACATATTGAGGGAAAGGACAATGAACACATCATAAATCCCTAAACCCTAACAACATCCATAAAGTATTTAGCCAACCTTTATTGTGTTTTTGGACTGCAGCATAGAAAAATGATATTTTTAACATACATATGTACAAAAATCATTAATCCTTCAATAAAATTCCACGGGGTTTTCAATAACTGCTTGAAACATTGATTTTCACTACTTAAATATCAAATATTTGTTTTTGCAAAAAAGGTCATGAAATTCATGTTGTTTGCATAATCTCATAAACATTGAAATTGAAGGGAATTATTAGGGCACAAGGAAACAACAAGATCGTCTTTGTTTTTCTATTAATGTTCATATTGGAACCATCATAATAGCCAAGGAAGTCAAACTCAACACATATAAGTGAAACGTTTGTTGAATTTACTCGAGAAAATTTTCCCAACCACGTTGTAAGAACGAATTAATGGCTCAAGTGAGTTGCACATATTAACTTGTTGGTGTTTGAAACACGAACAAATCATTTCCTTCAATAATATATGCACCCACAACCTCTGCTTGCTTGAATATTGTTGTAGCAAACTCCACCATTACTCTTTCAGCTTGTAGCAAACATTAAATCTTTGAACATACATGTAAATGTAACCCTCAATCTCATTTAGGAAATTCATTGGTATATAGAGGAACACTAGATCTCCCAAGGAAAACATCCAACAATTATTGAAGTAGAACATATATTCTTTCTTCTTGCAAGTAAAAGCTCATAGAAATGTTTATACCTCTCAGTCTCATATTCCCATGTATGTGTAGCAAGACGCAAAAATAACCATTTTGATACTTCTTAACAAATTTATTACCTTTCAAGGTGAAAAGATCTAGTCTTGTTTAATATAGGGCAATACCAAGTGAAAAACGTTAGCCAATATGATGAATAGTATGTTTAAGAAGTGGTCATTGTAGAAATGAGTTTGAAGATTTTTTTGAATTTTGTAAGCAATTTTATATCAAAAGTTTTAAAAATGAATTAATACTAAATATGAATCAATGGTACATATAAATTAATTTGATTAGATTTATTATCCCCCCTAAGCATGACTTTGAGATCCACCCATAAGAAATGAAAAAATTTAGTTGGTTTATCATCACCAGCTATGGTTGATTTTTGAGATTGATATTACTAAGTGGAAAAATAGATGAAATTTGTTGCAACATATACCTCTAACTTGAGTTTGAGGTTTTTTTCAAGAATGGGGCCACTACTTAATGACTAGTTGAAAGTGCATTCTTGTCTATGGTGGCTTCAATATAGGTTGTGTAGAAAGTACAATTTCATAAAAAACAATACATATTTTATTGAAAAAGTGTGTGATGTTATCATACTTTCTAGGTATTTAATATTTTTACCAAGGGCAATCTGTAAATCTGCATATGAATCTGAGTTGGTTTTAATACTTCATTTCTCAACAGTATTTAAGCATGGCTTAAATATTGAGTAAACCCTCTAACAAACTGATGTAAGAGGTATACAAATGACCTAGAGTTCAACAAAATAACTTGGAGTTTCAGTTCTAATTCCATTGGATGCCTTATTAATTTAACAAAAAAAGCCTCACGATATGGTTTGAATAGCTAGGAATTTTGTGTATACAATGACTTTGAGCACTTAATTTCTCAACACATATTTGATGACACACATCTAAGAACACTCAAAACACCACATCACCAATGGTGCATTCCTTCACATAGTCAGTACATACATGATGCTCACTTGCATGGATAAATACTATTGGTACTTGTGATTTGTATTACTAATTGGAATACCCTAAGGATCTACTCCCTCGTGATAACAAATTGACCTAACATGTAAATATGAATATCCCCTGAATACTGGTAATGTTGTTCATTATCCTCGTGGTTAAAACTCTACATTAATGATCATTATTACGTTGTCCTCATTGTTCTCTGATACACAGGTATAATTGGGCCTTAAACACTAATATTTTCATGCTTTTTGAGTACCATTGGAATATGTGAAAGATAATGGTTACCTTTTCATAATTTTTCACTATGAAATGCCTTTAATGTTATCATTGTTTTCATGGTTGAGGTAATGTGTTAATTCGTGATCATTGTGTTGTTCCCTCCACAACTACCCACTAAAATTCTCTAACTTGGAGGATTTCATTGTGTGCCCCCTATCAAAATTTTGGCAAAGTATTGTATCACTACTTACTTGATTTGATACTAACATAGGAAACTACTATTTTGCTAATACAGTATAAATCTTAACCCTGCAAGAAATCATGAAAATCAAAGGTCTTAAGCTTTTCCACTTGTTTATTAATTGGCACTTTTCCGAAAAGACCAATTTCTAAGTCATGTTCAACCATAAGGCAAATCTTCACTTATCTGATCATCCCTGAAAGTCATCGAGATATTACTCACCAAGAAATTTCTCCTTGGAATAAATAGATGAACGAATCTAATTTATATTCTAATAGAACCTTTCTGATAGTACTATTGAAAAGAGTTCTATCAGAATTATTATTGTCGGAAGGCTTTTCACCCCTGTAAACTCAACTCTGAATACATTAATAGTGAAGTGATTGGACTCTTGCACATGAATTTTCCTCTACTCAACCTTAATTAAGAAGGGTTACGGTATTTCATATATACATAACACATTGTAAACTCTAACCAACTTATTGTCTGACATTGCGAACTTGTGAAAACTCTGCTCTAGATATTTCAAAAGAAAATTAGCTTCGACCCCAACCAAACTCTTGAGAAACATAAATGCGATTAGTTAATTTTTTATTTTTTGTATTGATGTATATACTCAGTGAACTTATGTAACGTTTGATCATTGCAGAACATAACATCAATGAAATTTCATGCCCAAAAACTAGAAAGGGGAAAAATCCCATAGCAATTGCACCAACGCTTGCACATACCCCAAATCCAGACGATATCTTCACAATAGATACCAGTTACCACAATGGGGTAGACCATTTCCCCTTATACAATGAAATATACAAAATATTCAACATTGGGGATTTCCCACCAGTGGGCGAGAACCTGGAAGTCTATCATAATATTCAAAAGAGTTGTATTCATCTAGTGGTCACTCGTTCAATGTTGTTTCCCTACAACGACACATCATATTGGTGCCTCCAACATCTCGACCAAGGTACTGCTACAATTCTGAGCAAAGAAAAATTCTTGATAATTTCACTAAGAGCAGAGGATATTAGACTCCAATATCACCTCCCAAGGCTTGAGGTTTCCTAGAATGAGCCATTCTTGAGAAAATTCAGGAAGGAAAATAAATATTTCAAGGAATTGATGGAGCATTGGTGGTGCGATGAGGAGAGAAAATTCAAACAAGGACAACAACTAATCCATGCACATGAGCTCAAAATACCCTACAAAATGCTAACAACAATGTTATGCAGACATTATGGGGAGGAGAAAACATCGATTTTCAAATGGAGTGGCCTATAATGGCCAACATTGTAGTAAAGATAGGTCAGATCTTTAATTGGCTGGACATATTGGCCTTAAACATTTTCCAGAACGCCAAGAATTCCCAAGGTATGAAGAACCCCAATCTCTATATGTTTGCATACCTCATTGATGTTGTATGTTCTTCCATACAGTTTTCTTCCTTTGGGTGGAACTGGGACTCTAGCCAACCACCTATCCATGTATATTGTTCTGAATTGTGGGATGTGAACTACAAAAGGCACTTCTATGATATTTGGGACTATTTTCTTGCTCACCTGCATAACATAATTTTTGGATATTCCCCCTTTAGAATATCAAAAGAAACAATGGTTTCCCTAAAAGGTATTCTAGATTGGTATTTGGGAAAATATTATACCTACATCAGAGTCTTTGGGAACTCTAAAGCCCCACACCTTATACCTAAATATGTCCCTAATAGATTGTTTATGAGGGATGTTTCTTACCAGACCATCGCGACTGGCATAACATTTTTTTTCTGGTAGTATCAAAACGCTCTAGCCCACATTTCCTATAACTATCGGGAGGTACACATTGTTGAATGGTTCCCATGCTAGGAAAGAAGCAGAGGCCCTGTAGGAGTTGTGTTTGTGTAAAGGATAACCTAAAGGACATGTCCCAGAATGATCTAAAATATATTTGCAGAACGAAATGAATACATATTATTATCAAAATATTATTAACATGGAATAACAGATATACAGTAAAGCGGGTTTCTATTCAATAAGGAAATAAGATGAAACTGTAAAATGCAGTGAAAAAAAGCTTGCTAGAATGGTGGCGGCTTATCTCTGAGAAGAGATGTGACAGTTATGCTCATTCGCAAGAAGATGATTACAATGAGTCTTTGAAGGACTTTTTACAATAAATAGGAATGTCAAAAACCCTAGACATCCAAAAAACCTAACCCTAGGAGATGAAGCGCCAAAAGTCATGTGGCCCCCGTTTGGGTAAGTTAGTACATCAACTTCTCGGGGTCATAACTTTTTCATACTATCTTCGTTTTAGGCGCATGATATCCTGTTGGAAAGGTATATCCAAGGAATACACATTTTTTTGCTATTTTTCAAAGGGAATTATGACATTAGCGAGCCCTAAAAAACGTTGTTTATGGACTCAAAATGGCCCCGCAAGTCAGGGACCCAAAAATTACAAAAAAAATTGCCAAACTGGAAAACTGCCAAAATGAGCCAGTTGGAATAGGTGGGAGCCCATTGAAATCCATATGGATCAATCCTACCCCCTTAGGAATAAATGGTCTCCATTGTGTTGAGTTCCCCCATTAGATGAGGAATTTTTTGTTGAATTTGGCCACGGGTGAGCCACTTGCCTTGGTGCAGGAGTTGCCCTCCTTTGACAACTCGATAAAGTTGGATCCTTTGTTGGCAAGTGCCCTTGATTTGTTTGTCCACAATATGATCATTGGATGCTTGTTGTATGCATTTTGGGTTGAGATATGTTGGTGTCAGTTGTTCTGTTATCTCTCAGGTGTCCAATAATGGCAGGAAATATGGTTGAAGGATATCCACGTTGAACATTGGGTGCAAGGCAAGGAAAGGAGGAATGTTGAGCTCAAAAGAATTATCACCCACAGCCTTGGTGATGGTGTACGGCCCATAACGGAGTGGGAGAAGCCTCTGATGGGGTCCTGTAAGGCGCTCTTTCTACAAGTGCAACCAAACTTTGTTGCCCACCTGAAACTTATGTGGCACCCGGTGTTGATCATGGTGTTGTTTGTACTTTTCATTGGACTTTTGTAGGATATCATGAATCTGTTAGTGGATGTGTTGGATCCTCTCAATGAACCGAGTGGATTTTTCAACTTTAGTTGGAGAAGGAGATGAGTCGGTCGAGGTGACTGCAAGGGGTAGTGCAACATCTATGGGACCCAATGGTTATAATCCCAACCCCACTAGAAAGGGGTTGTGGTCGGTTGAGCTATGCAAGGCTTGGTTGTAGCTATGTTGAGCATAGGAGAGAATATCATCCCATGTGTGAGGTTTCTTGGAATTATGCATGTGCAGGATATGCACTATCATTCAATTTACGACCTCGGTTTGGCCATTTGTCTGGGGGTGGAAGGTCATGGATTTGGTGAGCTTGGTGTCCAGCAGTGACCAGAGGCTTGACCAGAATGTGATGAGAAATCGATTGTCCCGATTTGAGACAATGGTTTGTGGGATTCCAAAATGTACCCAGACTCAGTCAAATAAGAGCTTGGCAGTGGCCTCTGTTGTGATTCTCTTATTGCAGGCAGCCAGAATCGCCATCTTAGAAAAGCGATCCACAACCACAAAAACACAGTCATTTCCCCGCTTCTTGGATGGGAGGCCCGACATGTAGTCCATTGAGATGGATTCCAATGGTTTATCAGGAGTAGGAAGAGGGGTGTACAAGCCCTGTTTCTTAGTGGTCAGTTTGGAAATCATGTAGGCAGTGCAGGACCTGATATACTTGTTGACCTTCTGTCAAAGTTTCGACTAGAAGAAATTTTTCTGCAACATTTCCACTCTCTTTTCGATGTTGAAGTATATTTCCACCTAACTATAGTGGGATTCCCATATCATCTTTGATTGCTTTCTTGATGGAATGCAGATATGGCCCAAACAGCACAAAAACCCATCTTGAAGATGGAAATTATCGACAACTGCATTTGCACCCAACATTTGGTAGGTGGTGGTGAAGTCCGGGTCTATCTCATAGAGTTGGGGCCATCCAGAGGTCTCATGGTCGCAAGATTCTAGCACTGTGGTGAGTGTCGTGACTGGTGGTCTGTTGATGAAATCAACGATGTGGTTGGTGCTTCATGTTTTATACTTGATGTTGAGGTGGAATTTCTGCAAATACGTGGACAACTTTTGATTGCAGTTATTTTGCAATTTTCCTTGTTTTTGCATGAACTGTAGTGGCTTATGATCAATGCAGATGATTGTATCCTTCCCAAGAATGTAATGTCTCCACTGGTGGCAGGCTTACACAATGGAGTACATTTTTTTTTCATAATTAGGGTACTTATGGACAACATCTGATAGTGTCTTCTTATGATAGGAAATGGGGTGGTCGTGCTGAGTGATAACAGCACCCACGGCATAGTCTGAAGCATTTGTTTTGATCTCAAAGGGTTGATACAGGTCCAGTAGTGAAAGTACTGGGGTTGAACACAAGCACTGCTTCAAATCATTGAATGCTTGTTGTTGGGACTAGCCCCACACAAATTTTGCCTTACCACCACCCCTGGTTACTTAGTTGAGGGCTCATGCAATATGGGAGAATCCCAACACAAACCTACGGTAAAAATTGGCAAGTCCCAAGCAACTTCAAAGCTTAGTGAGTGTGGTTGGGGCTGTCCAATCACAGATGACTTGGATTTTGGCTAGATCCACATGTACGCCATGCTAATCAACGATGTATCCTAGGTAATGAACCCTGTCCATGTCGAAGGAGCGATTTTCCAAGTTCGCGTAGAGCTCGTGTTGCTACAAGGTGTGCAGAACTTGTTGAATATGTTGCAAGTGTTATGCCCAAGTCTTGATGTAAATGAGGATGTCATCCAAATACACCACTACAAAAGTATTGGTGAATGATCACAGGATATCGTCCATCATCTTCATGAAAGTGGTTGGAGCATTTGTCAAACCAAAGGGCATGACCAACCATTCAAAAAGACCTTCCTTTGAGTTGAAGGCGGTCTTCCATACATCTGTATGTTCTATCAGGACCTGGTGGTATCCAGACTTGATATCAATCTTACTGAATTATTTGGCCCCCGTAAATTAATCAAGGAGGTCGTCGATTCGGGGAATCGGGTACCAGTTTCTGACTGTGATTTTATTCAGGGCCCAGTAATCAATGCAGAGTCATCAAGTTCCATATTTCTTTTGTACCAGCACGATTGGTCTCCCACAAGGTGATGAGTTGGAATGGATGTGCCCCTTGTGGAGCAGTTCTTGGATATATCGCTTGATCTACTCATTCTTTAAAAGACAATGATGGTAGACTAGCCCATTGGGTAGCATTGCGGTGGGGTTCAGATTAATAGGGTGCTTAACCTGACAATGCATAGCTACCCCGGTAGGTGAGGAGAATATATCTTAGTATTCTTCCACAAACTTATCCACTTACTTATGCTATGTGGAGAGGTCAGTTGTGGAGACCCTAGATGTGGTTGTGATCTTTCACTCATTCCGAGAGTGAATCATGAAGAAGACAATCTTCCTTGTCTGAGAGATGACCTTTTTGCATTGCTTGGCAAAGATCAAGGAAATAGCATTGGGTGGGACGGCTTCGGGTATCCTGTACAATTTCTTGTTTAAAGTAATAATAACACTATGAGGCGTAAACTCATATACAGCATGATGTTTCCATAAATATGGTTGGTCGAAAAGAACATTACAAACTTTGAGAGGGGAAACATCACACAATACCTCATCTTTGAAGGGCTTGATGTTGTATGACAGGTGACATTATTGGTTGACGCAGATGTCTCTTCCTTGGAAAAGACATCCAATAGTGTAGGGTTGTGGGTGTGACATTGTCGGCAGGGCGAGTCGCTTGACAATCTTTGTTGAGATGAGGTTCTTCTGGATACCGCTATCAATGATAAAGTGCAGTGGGGTACCCTTAACCCACATCTATGAATGAAAAAGGTGCTCACCTTCCTCTGGATCATCTGGTTCACTGGGCTAGAGCTTGGTGGTAGCAACGGTAGCACTAGGTTCTACATCTATAATCCGTCTCTCCCTTCCTGGTTCTGAATTAGAGTCGGAACCCGCATCTGATTCAGAGGCTTTCACCTCAGCCACCAATGACTGCTTTGAGCGGAAATCAACAGTGGTATTCCAGGGACTCTTATTGAAGTCACACCACTTCCCAGTATCTTTCTTTGTCTTTCCAGTGTCCTTCTTTGCTTGCAGCCTAGACTGGTTTTCCTGAGGATGTTCATCATTGCTATGTCCTTTGTTATGCAGTTTGGGTCCACACTTTTCTGGCTTTTGATGTGATGGTTTCCCAGGCCCAAATTGTCGTGTCTTTTGTTTGAGCTTCTGCTTAATTTTGACGGCATATCGGTAGGCCGTGCCCAAGGATGATATGTCTAGAAACTCCATTTCATCCTGGATGTATCTATGCAAACCACCATGATACTTTAGCACCATATGTCACTCAGAATATTTGATACCCATCTTGGTGCGCAAGATGAGGAAGATATTTGTGAACTCGAGCACCACTTGGTCTCTTTCCTGTCGCAGCGTGGTCCATTTTCTGTACAGGTCATCATAACTTTCTACAGGGTAGTATTGTTCCTTAATAGCATCCCTTAAGGACTTCTAGGTGACTGTGACTGTACATAATAAGGGTTCCTATGTTTCATTTTTCTCACAGAAATCTTCCCACCAATATTTGACATCGGGGACGGATTTGAGGAGCACAAAAGTAATCCTTTCTCTATTCGAGAAGTTATGGATAGAGAAATACCCTTCTAGCAGATTCAACCATTTGTCTATCGTTTTTTCATCTATATAACCTTCAAATATAGGAATATCGAATTTGATTTTTACCTTGAAGGGGGCGATGCCTCCGTTTGAGGAATATGTGTCGCATGTTGGTAGTCGCCGAAGGATTTGCACAAAACTATCCATCATCTCGTTCCTCTATTATGTGAGGGCTTCCTCGAGCAACATTTTGAAGGGATCTCTTGTCCCATCGTCTTTCTTTTCTTCTACCATGAGAGGTCGTTTGGGCGTGCGAGATATTTTTTCCTCAAGAGAAACAATCTTGAGACCCAATTATTTGTACCCTGGCCTCATTGGGGACATGAATTAAGAACAACAAGGAGAAGACTGCTCTAATACCACTGTTACAGGTGAATCCTCCTGCGGACAAGTGGATTCCCTCTTGGTATATAGACCCCTAAACCAAGACAGAAAGGGTGCTATCATTGGTCACTGACATCATTTTAGATCTAATCAACCTAATATACAAAGAGGAAGAAGAAATATGTGTACCTTGTTAACGACACTTGTCCGTGCAAAGTCTAAGTTGAGCTTCAATCCTAAGCTCCTCGATAGGTCCTGTAGAACAAACAAAGATACAACGAGCTGCCTATTCTACTGATATTAGCTCAAATACAGATCTATCTACTGAAGACAAGTTCATGTGGAACAAACATAAACTTGAAAGAAACAAACCAATCATCTATATGTATTAATGAGAACAAACGAAGAGTACTTACAATCCTTCGATGAAGGTGCGGCAGCTTCTTCCAGCTCTCCTTGTCCAACCCCTTTGCTCAATTAATCTTCACTTACGGTTCAATGGAATCTCACTTATGGGATTATAAGTTTGGTGTAATTCTCAATCTCCATATATCTCAATACCACATATGAGATCATAAGTTTGATATCTTTGTCTGTATCCTTGTACTGTATGTTGCCTATGAGATAATAGGTTTCATACCTCCAATCTTTTCATGTATCATGTACCTTTCACCATGAGAAAGCCTCCTTATATAATCTAGGAGAGGCCCAACCACTTGAGAGATATTTGGGATAAGTTGAGGATTCCTCTCCTTTAGTTGTGGATCTCCCCTAAGATCATGCCATGAACTCATATTCGAATCCAACCAACTTCAGATATTGAGGGAATTCTTCCCCGATTTCCTCCAACAAACCAAAATTCACTCAGGAAGGGTAACGCTCCCAAAAAAGGGTGCACAGAGCATTTCAATGCTCCCCCAAAGAAGGTTAGGGAGTGTCGGCGCTCCCTGACAGTGGGTAGGGGAGATTTTCCTTCCAAAAATCAATTTCAAGTAGTTTTTTCAGTGGCAAAAGGCTTGTACTCCTTGTCAATTGATTTCTCCTCTTCAAAACTAGTATTTGAGGTGTCTTAAGTGTCCTTATGATGTCGTTAGAGGAACAACATAGGAAATATGGCAGTATGATTTTTGCGACACTGGTGGTCAAGATGCGACACTTGCGGACAAGATGCAACACTTACAACACTTGTAATGATGACACTTGCGACACTATTGAAGTGAGTAATTTTGATGTGTAACAGATTTCCCCCTAAAGTGCGAAGTCAGAAGACGATGATGACTGAAGTACTTTGTAGACTTTTTCAAGCAAGGGTATGGACGTGGAGAACCTGGTAGAAGCTACACACAACCATCAAACAAATATTATGACATGTTTCAAACCCAAGGCAGGCATACTTATGCTTGTGTGATAAATACTTTTTCAGGTATTGTCGTCATAGAATACATTGTGGATCCATAATTATATTGACAAAAAGTATGTGTTATATTCTTTGCATGTGTATGTATATTATTGGGTATGTGTTATATTCTTTGCATGAGTAGTAGTATCTGAGCATCTGCATTGGGTGTGCAGGGGGGTTAGAGGGGGGGCCTCTAGGCCCCCCCTCAGGGGGTGCAGGGTGGCGGAGCCCCCCGCCCGGGGGTTCGGGGGTAGCGCCCCCGAAAAAAAAAATTTGCACCGGGACGACATATTTCCGGGACCACATGATATTTAGATGGTTTTTCAGCACATGGTTTTTTGCCGATGGTTTTCTATTTCTGGTTAAGGAATTAGAGTTTTGGATGCCTCTAGCTCCTATATGTATATTGTATTGTAAACAATGTAACACAATGTATGAATATAATATATGTTGGTTTTCCCGGTTTGGGTTTCCAGGTGAAAAATCTATGTGTAATGTTTGTATTTTCCATTGTATATTTTTTGTTCTTTTCTAAATATCATTTTGCAGTAGATATTGTACAAGGTTAGAATTTACATTTGGTATCAGAGATTTATTGGCTTCAGGGGGACGCCTTTGTCGTCAAGGGTTTGGCTCGGGATTGTGATAAGCCTTGTTACAGTGGGAGATCTATGGTATGGTTTTTCAGGTGAAAAGAAATGGAAAGCAATTTGAAGATGCAGATCGAGAAGTTTAATAGGAAAAGCTTTGAGTTGTGGAAGCTCAATATGGAAGATATTTTGGTGGACAAAGATCAGTGGATCACAGTAGATCCAGGTACTGCACCTACAGGAACTTCTGCAGATGACTAGAAAAAGACGGATCGGAAGGCAAAGAGAACAATTCGACTATGTCTCTCTGATTCAGTATTACTGAATGTGTCAGAGGAAGGTACAGCCAAGGATTTATAGGAAAAGTTGGGGAAGTTGTATCAGTCTAAGTCCCTGGTAAATAAACTATTCCTGAGAAAGAAGTTGTATAACTTGAGGATGAGA
>SNQJ01S0065972.1:49843-64933 GCA_010110895.2 Picea sitchensis | reverse complement strand
TGATTCCTGGGCCATGTCTCGTAGTATTCATTCCCCTCCCTCATTGTGCACTTTGACCTCTCTCTAGTGATCTGTCAAAGGATGCAATTTCCTTTCTACCAATGATGGAATTGAGAAATAATGTATATCTTAGTTGTCATCCATGAACTTTAGCTTCTTCCTTCCTTTAAAAAGGATTACATTTTGGTTCATTACATTATTTGATCCTTCACGACTATTTATAACACCTTGCAAGTTTCTTGAGGGAACTTAGCCTATCCATGTAGTATACAAATGTTGTATCCTCTCATAGCATTTAATATTTTGAGAGCCAACAACGAAATTAAAATAAGTTGATCTAATTGATGCTTCCTTGTTTAACCCTAACCGATAGTTGGCAGTGCTATAGTTTGTAAAACCAGAGAATGTGTTGTTGATATCAATCTTCTCTGAGATATTTGGACATAATTATTTTGTTGGATCCAACACATTTCCATTTTCACATTGTGTAGAACAAGATATTGAATACAATCAAAGTAATTTTCACTTTCTGTGGCCAACTACTAAGAACTGGAACTAATGATTCTGGGTAAGATAACAAATAAGTTTTTCCATATGTGGCCTCCCAAAATGAAATAGTTAGATTGACTATTTGAGAATGAATATACTCAAGTGCTTCCACCAATAAAGGTTCTTGGAGGCTAAGAAAATTTGAATAAATTATTATTGGTGGTCAAATCTTGTGCAAGCAATTGATTCCAAACCTTCTAAAGTTGAAAAATGGTCTGCCTTGGAAATTTTATCAACATTTGAGCAAGCACAAAGACATTTGGATAAAGGATTGGAGAATTTATGAAAACAACACATTCATGAAAGAGTGTTAGCTAATTCATGCTCCATGCCAACTCATATCTCAAAATGATTGTAATAGCACAATATCTAGAAAGATGACCTACATAAATAGAAGTGTATCGTCTTGTGTAGAAATATGATTGAGAAAGAAAGCCATTACATTAAATACCATGGAAGGAATTAACATAAATATAATAAGGCCATAACATTTATGGGTGTTGGAAATTGTATTGTCATTGATGTCAAAGGTAGAAAGGACTGTAACAATTATGAACGCAAAAGCCCTGGGTGTTTACCTGGAAAAAAAATGCCATAACAACAAGATGAATGTGTGAAAGTATAAATACTAGAGAGAATCAAAACAAATCAGTCAGAAGAAGAATATAATGTTTGGTGTGGTAATGAGGTTCTGGATGAAGACAAAATTATGGTGAACAATCAATCCCAGAGAATTCAAGCTGCGCAAGTATGGTGAAATTAGAAGACGAACGAAGATCAAATGGGGTCCAATACTTGGTGGTCTAGCTTAGCCATGTCAACACCATGATAAAAACCTCATCAATGCCACATATCTAGTCATATGAATGCCACATTAGAGGAAGTCCACGTAAGTGATGCCATGTACAATGCCATGTTTCAATACACATACCAATGCCATGTCATTCAGTGTACATGAAGAATACGTCCATGTGGAAGCCACCTCATCTACAACATAAACACAAGAGATATAGAAAAATGACTAAGTACCAAGACATCGCAGAGATAGTGAGTACGATGAAGAATCAAGAGAATGTAAATAAATGAGCGCGAACCCATGGACTTGAGATGAGAGTTCAAAAATCGACTAAGTGTAAGAGACCCATGGTAGGAAATTGAAAAATCGACTAAGTGTCAAGAATTGGTCAGATAGATGAGGTCATAGATATAGAGTCAGGAAAATTTCGTAGACCTGCGGCCTGCGATGAGATCTTGAAAAATGAATAAGTACCAAGAATCAGTTGGACAGAGATGTCTCAATAAATGACTAAGTATCAAGAAGGAATCCGTCTAATGAAGATGTCTCACAGACTTGYGGTGAGAGTCCGAAAAAATACTAAGTGTTAAGAATCGGTCGTACGGACAAGGTCAATAATATAGAGTTGGGGAAATGTTGTAGACTCGCGGCTCATGGTGAAATATTGAGAATTGTCTAAGTATTAAGAATGAATAAGTAAGAAGAGATTTCAAAGAAATGACCAATGACCCAGAGAGTGATCGAACGACCCAAAGGGTGAGAGATCCAATGGCCCAGGAGGTCGCCACTTGTCACATATTGGATGACCAAGAGGATGAAAGATCCAATGGTCCAAGAGGTCAAAACTTATCATAGATTGGATGAACCAGAGGGTGAGAGATCTGACGACTCATGATGTCTCATAAAGACATGACAAAATAATTAGAAAATTTTCTAAGTATAGGTGCAAAATGATTGCGACGAAACTTGAGGGTGTAATTTGGAGGTCGCGAAAGTTTGAAACCAAGAAGAAATATACCTTAGACCCATGGTGAATCCATAAAGACAGATCGATGGTCAAGATCAATTTGAGATATGATTGGATGATGGTTGTGAGCTAAAGGTTCAAGCTATGGGAATATTGGATCAACGATTGAGATCAATTCGAGCTCCAGATCAAACAGTTATTGTGTGTCGTGGTTACCTGGTGTGTTTTTAAGGACAATTAAGTGGATCGACAATTATAATTAAACATAGGTCCATATCAGACAACGAATGTGCACTGTGGTTACACACGGTCTAGATATGCTAAAGATGATCGATGATCAAGATCAAATCAAGGACAAATTGGACAATTGTTGAGCGTTCAGGGCGTATTATGTGTTTTGATTGGTAGAAATCAGATCAAACACCACGATTGATGGAAGGGACTATTGTTGAGGAAAGATATGAAATGATCTTACTCAATCATTTTCAGATCTTTCTTGGCTAAAGCAAGATAGATGAGAATATCATCCTATGTTTATAGCCATAAAAATTTGTATCCTAATTCACAAGTATTGATTACAAGTGCTTAGGTTGATTTTTTATAGATGAAAGCTTGCTAGAAAATTCATTATTTATGTAATTTTTGAATATAACCGATGCTGAAATAAATATAGAGATAGAAGTAAATACACCAAGTCAATAATCAAAACAGATGAGACATAAAGAAATCGTTTATTTCATTCCAATTCATCAAAATAATCGTTCTCTTTACAAAATTATTTGAGGAAGTTTTGGACCAAAGTCAAACTTAGATGTCCCCGATGAATCATACAAAAGGACTTCTAACAGAAAGTAAAAAAAATGAACTTTAAAAGATGGATCATCTTGCCATAGATTTCTTCCCACTCGACTTTGCACAATAACGTTTGTCAGTCATGAAATTTAATTCACAAACAGACAAGTCTACACAGACTATCAAAGATAGATCAACACCTATGAAAAACAAGTGTCTGAATGATGTAATTCAGCCCTGAATCTTGCTGTCTACAATATGACCTTTCTATAATAAAAGAGAATTAGGCTTCCAATGAATTAAAGAATGAATGAAAATTGAATTATCTCAACAAAACTCAAAGAGCATAGCTTAGTATGCTTCTCCTTATATTCTCCTCTTGTTCCTCCTTTTCCTTTTGCCTTTAAGAAATTAGAATTAGTTGAAGTAGTTGAACTAATTCCTTAGTTAAGTTAACTAAGGCTCAACCAACTTTTTAGTTAAGGGGGAAAAGTAATAAAATAATAATAAGGGTTTTTAATAAATAATAACTAGTAGGTGGGACCCCTTGTGACTCCCTTTAGTTCTTTAACAATCATAACACAACTAGTTAATCAACCAAAACATCCGTCCTTGTGACTCCCATCATCACTTTCATATTTTGACAATTTATATCAATGGTAATTGAAATTATTTCCGAAATATATTACCCATATATCCAAAAAATAGTGTGTTGTCCAAAATTTCAGAAGTCAACTGTTCTCAACAATCAATAAATATAAAAACTTAAAATCCATATTTGCCACTCTGGGAGGCAATATTTTCCTTATTGTTGTTATCACCCTTTGATCTCCTTAAATTTTCCTTAGGCTATGTGGAGCCTTTAGGCCTAATCTCACTGATCACATGAGAGCAATCATCTCTCAAATGCATGTGGGAGGACATGGATTTGGTAGAGTCATTTGAGGGTGAGGAGGGGGAAGCAACGGATTTTAATTTGTCAGGAGCATGGTGGGCCTTGGTTTTTAACCTTTTTCTTGCATGGGAAGACTTTAGTAGTGAGTGGACAGGGGCATCTTGGAAAATCGGATTAACAGGTGGAGGAGCAGGTAGAGACAAGTTAGGCCAGCCACAATGTTGGGAGACTGTCGGGTGGACAATCTCTTTCCGTTCGTCATTTTTATGTATTTCAGGTTGTAGTGAAATATGAGGGGGTACTAGGATACCATGGATCTGTGGGGCTTGGAAAGGAGGCCTTTCGGGCCTAGTTTGAACCACTCATTGCCCAATCCAGTTAAAAATCTAGCTTGAAATAGCTGGCCTAACTCTTACGAGTCTGCATCAAAGTGTATAGAGAACCTTGTCCTTCTAGGGCCCTTGCTCCAATTTCCTCTTCCTTGGTTACCTCGACCATGGATACCTCTGCTAAAAAATATCATTCCTGTATGCATTATTGATTAGAAAATAGTTTCTTCAACAACAATACATGACAACTCTTTTAAATATGAAACAAAATTTGGCTCAACAACATATCAGACTCATGCAATCCAATCCATACAAATCGTTTAATACTTTTCAATGAGAAGGGGGTGAACAAGGGTTCTGGGATATGTGAGGGATTGTATTTAGCGAAAAGTGTTAAAATGAGGGGGAATAGATCATGATTACTGCTCACAGACATCAAACAAACAACTGTATCGTAAACCAAATAATTATATCACTGTAATTCATCCCTGTGCGATCCTTTTAACTGTCATAATACATAATTTATATGAACTATAATTAAATTTTAAGAAGAGGGAGTGGATAGTGAATATGGGAAGGCGAGGGGAGTTGTAATGTGAGGAAAGTGAAATAATGGTAGGGAAAAGAACGAGTACTGTTCGTAAAACCAATTAAGTAATCCATACMAAAAAAACAATTCTTTATTMAATACAAATGATTCCAACACCTTTTAAACAATTACTGTGTGTCAAAATTGTCCACTGTCCCACATTCAAATCTTCAGACTTTTTCCATTAACACAGTCTATAATCATACTCAGAATCACTATGCCTTTCAATAGTCTTGTCAAGAGAAAACTTGTTTTCTTTGATTTCTTTTCTTTTCATTTAAACAAAATAAAAAAGAACACATAGTCACATTTCTTCAACTCTGTTCAACATATAAAAATATCAACCACTGCCCATAATTTGTAATTTCCCAAATCAAATATAGACACATGTATTTTCCTGAGTTGAACAAACCCTTTTAAAAACTTGCCCGATTTCATTCTTTTTACAATATTAACAATTAAATTTGCAATGAAACCATACTACAAAACCCGTGCTTCATTTATGATGGTGCAATAAAACAAAAAAATGCACAATGTCTCCATAAACCACACACAGTAAACAACCAAGTCATAGTCATCAACTTTCCATCTTGCAATGATCCCGATCGAGACTAATCAAACACACAACAACCAACAACTTCAATTGACACCACGTTGTAGAATTACAACAACCAATGCATAACTAAAAGAGGCAACACTCTAACTATACATTACCATTTAATCCCAATCAACCAATTTAATAAAAAAAATGAGCTGGGTTATCGATTCAACTGTCACAACCAAAGGAGGCAACGACTGTATACCAATTCTCATTTCCAATTACAATCTTTCCAACAAACCGATCAAACAGAGACGATAAAATACTCAAAACCACTGTCATAACCATTCAACCAATTTATGAAAGTCAACCAGATACCTGACAAGAGTGCGACTGGTTGGGGTTATCAAAATTGGGCCTTGTAACCATGAACACAGGAAATAATCAAGAGTTCACTCAGTCACCAAAACCTAGGGAGACTGGAGGTCAACCATATCAATAGTAGGTGGGAAACCTTTGAAACAAGCATGGTGGAACCACAGGATTTTATAACTCTCAGCTCGTGTAACTAGTGTGATAGTTCAACACCCGGTAGGGTAGGAAACAATGCACAGGAGCAAGGATTGCTCACTGGATAGTAACAAATACCAAGAACACATAGAGCCATAACCCTCATGCTTTTCTCAAGAGACAAACCAATTTATAACAATGCCAATGGAAATGCAGAACCCAGGTACCAACAACTATAACAGATACTTCTTGGCATAATGTCCACCCCCTAACCAACTGTGTTGATGCCAAATCACAAACATAAGCCCATGACTAGGTGAAAAACCCATGAACATGGCTTTGGAGGATACACAGTGAACAAAAGGTAGTTCGAAACATACACAACAACCCCATAGCAACCAAATACAACCGAATATGGTTACCATAACTGTGAGGAGGTGACCAAAAAGGCTAAACAGAGAGAAATCCTAAAACCAAATACCCATAACTACTTAAAACAAAAGAGAACCATCACAATTTCCACCATAAAGAACAACCAATGAAATCACAACTTCAACCATCAATTTTTCCATTTGGAAACGAATAACCACATAGTCATTCCATAGAAAATACCCACATGTTTACAGAGTTGCCAATCTCAGGAAAGCACAAACCAACACATTACTGAGCCATCATTCATTTCATACATAGAGCGAATTCATGGATGGGCGAAAAGAGGCATACATGTAACCAATGTCTTTAAAAAAGGGTGAGCTGGTCGAGCAGTTCCTTCCAGGATTGAATCTCATAACTTAACCACTGTAACACCCCAAGGCCGAGCCCCTACTAAATTGTAATTATGTTATAGTCTAGTGAGACGAGTGGTTATAAGCTGAGAGAATTATGTGTTTATGATGTTGGTGAGCTAGATGATATGGCCAATGAGCCTAATTTTGTATATGTAAATACTCACATCATTAATAAAATTACATTGCTGCGTGTAGACCGACCACGAAGAAAGAGTTACGGGGGACTAAGCTCCATTAGGTAGAGTAAGGGAAGGGGGATAAGTGTCTAGGACTAGGGGCTAAGCTAGAGGGATTAACTCTAAGGGAATAATATGTTATTATTATTTCCCAAAGGCTATGGTTGACATAACCCATGTTGTCCTAAGTTCCTGGGAAAAAGGGGAACGAGTGCTAAGTGGAACTCATGCGGCTTCAGGAAGACATGTGTCAACCTAGGTGCATGCAGTTTATATCTGGGAAAGCCAACTCATTTGGGGTTTGCTTTCCACTTTGATGTTGTTTCCATCCTTGCGTCTAGACTAGTTTGGAGTTTTTTCCTCATGATCCTTATGATTCTCTGGAAGTCTATCACCTTCCTCATTGACCATGGATTCACGCATTGAACCAGTTCTCCATCATCATCACCTATGTATCTAGTACGCACCTTTGGAATCCTCCAATCATACTTGAGTGTTCCCATGTGCCTCTTGTGAAGCTTGAAACAATTGTATTTGCCTAAGCCATGCTATGTCTTAGATTTTGGTTGTTTCCATTTTTGGTGTCCATACCCATTTTCTGTTGCTGCCATCACCCGTGTGTAGCTGAATGCTATTGCTTGTTGCTTAGGAGTTGAATTTAAGAAGTAGGTTTTCAAGCTTGTGAGCAACTCTTCCAGGTGAGGGAGTTTGCTGGGAAGTGAGTTCTCCTGGAAGTGAGTCCCATAGCAGCTATAAGACTCCAAGACTTTTGGTCCAACCTGTTTTTGAAGCCCAAGGTACTGAAAGTGTAGTAGCCGATGGACTTGTATTAGTGAAGATGCACCCTCATGGGGTGGAGCAGGCATGTGGGGAATGAGGGTCTATAGGTTATGGACATAAGTGGCTCCTAGGATAAAAGATCCTTCCTATTGTTCTGTGCAACTTCCTTGTTGTCCTTGCCAAGCCTAGAATTCCCTTGCACGGTGGAGTTTAGTCCCAACTCGGGGGTGACCCATTGTTGAGTGTGATGAGCATCATGGTCTAAGGCTGAGAGGTTCGTGGAAGGTCTACATGTAGTTATTGGTCATCTATAAAATATAAGTACCAATTCCGTGTTCGCTATATGCTGTGTATTTGTATTTGCATTATAATTAATGAGTAGTGTCTATATATATATATATATATATATATATATGTTGCATGCATGTGTTAAATGTTGGTTCCACCTAAACATGTGTATGAGTAGAGTATTGACGTCTATTTAATTTCATTAGATAGATATATATTTATAAGTGTGAATACCAGATGTTAGCTCTATCTTCCGGTTAAGGTTGTTTGGGTAGCGTTACCCGACAGGAGTCTGTGGCCGGGGACGTTACAAATTGGTATCAGAGCCAGGGTTTTGACACTGAGCCTGGATGGGCCATGTTAGTGGTTAACGAGACAAAGATTTTAGAGTGAATTGTTGTCGAAAGGGACAAAATTTGAGGTTTAGAGCATCCCTAGGTGCAAGGAGTGCATTGACAGAGTCTTTGACTCAAAAATATCAGGAGAAATAGCTTGAGTTTTCTCATGAAGGGATGCAAAGATCTGTTGCAAGGAGTGCATAGATCCAAAATTAGACTAAGTGTTGAAGGAACCCTCTAAGGAGAAAGGGGTTTGAGAAATGAATCTCAAGAGAGATAGCGGGAAGAAATATTCAAAGGGGGAGAAACTATCGAGGTTTAACGAGTTAATGATTAGGATTTCTTCAGGAGGAAACATAGTCACCCCAGACCGTCAGATATGGAAAATTTGCGAGGCAGTTAGCTGTGAGTTCCTTTGGAAATCCATGGAGTAACGAAGTTTGTCTGTGTCGTCTATATGAGAGAGAATATACGTGGCGAAAATCCATGGACTTTAGATGAAAGCACTCCAAGAGAAAGCAACTGTGGAGAGGTTGAAACTACTGAAGCCCAAAGAGCCGAAGTGATTTGTAGCCGTCGATCTATGGTAGACACATGTCGACAAATCGTCGACTTTGGGTGAAAGCACTCCAGGAGAAAGCGAGTGTGGAGAGGTTGAAACTTCCGAAGCTCGAACTTCCAGAGTGATGTTGCATGATGTTGTCATCGAGAATGATGTGGATACATGGGATGTGTTCCACGTGTCAGTGGGTTTCAGACCCATCAAATATTGAAATTCCATTTGGAATGTGACATGTGTCACCCATCTGATTGGGCCACGTGTCATCTGCTAGTATTTTGCCATGTGGCACTTCATTTGAGCATGGTTAGTAGGCCCACACTGGCGTTGATCACCATACACCAAGATCGATGACCAGGAGGCATTGCGGGGACCCAAGTTGCACAGGAGTTAATTCCCCAAGGTGGTCCCACAATCCAAACCATGGTATCACCGAGGGGGTTATGTGTCAGCATCAGAAGAATTACGGGGCGAAATGCGGGTTACTCCAAACCACCGATGAGTGCCCCCACAAATTGAAAGGAATTAAGTGATGTGACATGATAGTGATCAAACATCAAAACCCTGAGCCAACCGATGCGTGGCGATAGGAGACTAACGTTGGAGGAAGGACACTCTGAAGGAAAACGGAATGGGTGGACCACAAACCCCCGAATCCCGAAGTGACAAATGATCGATAGTCATTGATATGTTGAAGGACACGCGACAAGTGGAGGTCTACTTCGGAAGATCAACACCMCAGAGAGAAAGGAGTTAGGAACTTCTGAAGCTGGACTTTTGAAAGCTAGAGGCACGAAGTCCTAACTAAGCACCATCGACCTAGCACTGGGACACAACCAGTGGTCACRTGAGTTTGTGGCTAAGAGAAAGGGGCTAGTGCCTGAAAATTATTGCAGAGTAGTGTAGAGATTAGAAATAAAATATCTGCGGGGATTCTTGATTGATCAAAAACCGCAAAATGAAATCTAAAAGGTTTCCTTGAATACGATTGATTTAGGAATACTGTGGAAATTGTTAAAGACTGATAGCTTGACAAAAATTTGGTTGACTGCACATTTTGCAGAGTTAACCATTGACATAATCAAACCGAATTGTCACATAGTGCAGAGGAATGGAGGAGACACATGATGCTTACAGTTCGAAGAATAAATAAAGAGGAAGGGATGTCCATTTGGGAGTTGAAGGAACAAACTCCAATGTGCATGGAGAAGAATTAGATAAAGAAGGAAACATGATGAAAATAATTGAAAAGTTGCAGAAAGATGTCTAGACTCACCGAGTAGATAAAAAAAATATCATAAAAGCCAGGGAGCATCAGGGACAATTCAACATAAAGATGATGCGGAACTTAGAAAGAATAAAAAAGAAGTTGGATAAGGAGAGTGGCTCAAGAAAAATAGGGAGTCGCGGGACCCCTGAGAATAAAGGAATATCAAGAAGCATTAGCAGGCATCACCGTCACTCCCCAAAACATTCCAATAAGAGAGCACACAATAGTTCAAGTCCATCTCCTACCAGAAAGCATAGCAAATCGAAAGTGGATGAATTGAAGGGTGAAATGAATAAAATCAAGCCTCCTACTTTTGACGGAGAACACAAGAAAGATGAAGATGCTGAGATATGGATGCTGGGCATGATGAAATATTTCCAACTACATAACTATTCTTCTCATGCAGAGGGAATAATTTCCATTTACCAACTTAAAGGAAAGGAATCCATATGGTGGGATCAACTTGTGCACGTACAACACGTCAGAGAGAAGAATGTTACATGTAGGGAATTCAAGAGACATTTTGAAAAGAAGTACTTAACCAAGAGGTATTATGACAAGAAAATGAAGGAGTTCTTCAAACTCAAACTGGTAAGTATGTCCATTGATGAGTATGAAAGAATATTTATGGAGTTGGTAGCCATAGTGCATGCCCTAAAGAAATGGAGGCACTACCTCATGGGAAGGAGGTTTGAACTGAGGACATACCATAATGGTCTGAAGTATTTGTTTGATCAACCAACCTTGAATGCTAGGTAGAGTAGATGGTTGGAATTCTTTTGTGAGTATGACTTTGATATCAATCATATCAAAGGAAAGGAGAACAAAGTGGATGATTCACTCAATAGAAGAGTGTATGAACTACATGCTACAATCATTAGCATGCATCAAACTGATATTAAAGGCATAATTTTGGAAGCTGCAAATGCAGATTTGCAGTACATGGAATTGGTGGCAAAGCTACAACAAGGTAAGATGCTACATAAAGTGGAAGATTATAAATTGGAAGCTGATGGAACACTCTTGTACAAAAACATAATTTTTGTACCTAATTCCCAGGAGTTGAGAATTATGATCTTGAAATAAATGCATAATGTGCCTTATGCTGGGCACCTTGGATATCAGAAAATAGTGGCGGCAATGAAGAACCATTACTTTTGGCTAGGCATGAAGAAGGAAATTGCAGAGTACACAACTAAATGATTAGAATGTCAAAGGGTCAAGGCTGAGCATATGCACCCAACTGGGTTGCTACAACCATTTCCCATTCCTGAGTGGAAGTCAGAAGTCCTGACAATGGATTTCATCATAGGATTGCCCAAAATTGATAAGCAACATGATTCCATGATCATGGTGGTGGTGGATAAGATTACGAAAGCCGACCATTTTATTCCATTGAAAACTACTCACAAGGAAGCTAATGTTGCTGATATCTATATGAAGGAAGTAACACAATTGCACGATATTCCCAAGACAATTGTGTCTGACAGAGAACCAAAATTCACCTCAAAATTCTGGAAAGGGTTATTCAAAGGGTTCCAAATGAATATGAACTTAAAAAAAACCTATCATCCTGAGTATGATGGGAAAACATAAAGGGTGAACCAAGTGATAGAGGACATGCTAAGAATGTATGTGATGGACAAACCATCTAAATCGGAAGACTACCTACACTTGGTAGAATTTCCCTACAACAATGGGTATCAAGCATCACTGAAGATGAGCCCCTTTGAAGCATTTTATGGTAGAAAGTGAAACACCCTAGTAACATGGGATAACCCAGGTGATAAGGCAGTGTTTGGGCCAAAGTTGCTCAAGGAAATGGAAGAGAAAGTGCTGAAGATTAAGCAGAATTTGAAGGCAACCCAAGGCATGCAGAAAAGTTATGCTGATAAGAACAGAACCCACAAGGAGTTTACAGTGTGTGATCATGTTTTATTGAAAGTGAAATCTAACAAAAGTTCCCTGAAGCTGGGAAACTGTTCCAAGTTGGAAACCAGATATTGCGGGCCATTTGAAATCCTAGAAAGGATTGGACTAGTTGCATATATGCTTACATTTCCTGCATCCATGACTATACATAATGTGTTTCATGTTTCATTGCTTAATAAATATATACCCGATGCTAATCATGTTCTTGATTGGAATGTGATTCGAGTGGAGCAAGAAGGTGTCTTGTAGCTGCATCCAGTGCATATACTAGACCAGAAAAGCAAGTAGCTCTGGAATCAAGCCATAGGACTTGTAAAAGTTGAGTGGACCTAGTACGGTCCCGAGGACGCAACATGGGAGTATGAAGATGCTATGCGGGTAGAGTACCTGAATATTTTTGAATATTTTGGAAATCTTCTTGTTGATGTGTAAATAAGTTGCACTGAGGACAATGCAAAAATAAGGGGAGGGTATTGTAGCACCCCAAGGCTGAGCCCGTGCTGAATTGTAATTATGTTATAGACTGGTGAGCCGAGTGGTTATAAGTTGAGAGACTTATGTGTTTATGAGGCTGGTGAGCTAGATGCTATGGCCAATGAGCCTGATTTTGTATATGTAAATACTTGCATCATTAATAAAATTACATTGCTATGTGTAGAATGACCAAGAAGAAAGAGTTATGGGGTACTAAGCTCCACTAGGTAGGGTAAGGGAAGGGGGATAAGTGTCTAGGCCTAGGGGATAATCTAGAGGGCTTACCTCTAAGGGAATAGTATGCTATTATTTCCCAAAGGCTATGGTTGACATAAGCCATGTTTTCCTAAGTTCCTGGGAAAAAGGGGAACACGTGCTAAGTGGAAATCATGCGGCTTCAGGAAGACATGTGTCAACCTGGGCGCATGCAGTTTATAGCTGGGAAAGCCAGCTCGTTGGGGTTTCTCTTTCCACTTTGGCATTGTTTCCATCCTTGCGTCTGGACCAGTTTGGATTTTTTTCCTCATGACCCTTACGATTCTCTGGAAGTCTGTTACCTTCCCGATTGACCAGGGATTCACGCATTGAACTAGTTCTCTATCATCATCGCATCTGTATCTAGTATGCACCTTTGGAATCCTGCAGTTGTACTTGATTTATCCCGTGTTCCTTCTGTGAATCCCGACGTAATTGTATTCTCCTGAGTCGTGCTGTGTCTTAGCGTTTGGCTGTTGCCATTTTCGGTGTCCATACTTGTTTTTTGTTGCTGCCGTCACTCGTGTGTAGCTGAATGCTGTTGCTTGTTGCTTAGGAGATGAATTGAAGAAGCAGGCTGTCAGGCCTATGAGAAACTCTTCGAGGTGAGAGATTTTGCTGGGAAGTGAGTTCTCCTAGAAGGGAGTCTTGTAGCAGCTATAGTACTCTGAGACTTCTGGTCCAGCCTGTTGCTGAAACCCAAGGTAAAGGAGGTGTAGTAGTCGATGGACTTGTATTAGTGAAGGTGTACCCTCCTGGGGTGGAGTAGGCATGTGGGGAATGAGGGTCTATGGGTTGTGGGTGTAAGTGGGTTCTGGGATAAAATATCCTTCCTGTTGTTCTGTGCAACTTCCTTGTTGTCCTTGCCAAGCCTAGAATTTCCTTGCCCGGTGGAGTTTAGTCCCAACTTGGGGGTGATCCACTGCTGAGCGTGATGAGCAGCGTGGTCTAAGGCTGGGAGGTTCGTGGAAAGTCTGCACACAGTTAGTGGTAATCTATTAAAATATAAGTACCAATTCCATGTTCGTTGTATGCTGGGTATTTTTATTTTCATTATAATTAATGAGTAGTGCCTGCATATATATGTGTTTCATGTATGTGTTAAATGTTGCTTCCGCCTGAACATGTGTATGAGTAGAGTATTGTTGTCTGTTTAATTGCATTAGATAGATATATATTTATAACTGTGAATACCATATGTTATCTCTATCTTCCGGTTAAGGTTGTTTGGGTAGCATTGCTCGACAGGAGTCAGTGGTCGAGGACGTTACAACCACAACAAGACCAAATGAACAATAACCATGCCAGGGTGACGAACCAGTGGGAGAAATATGGAGGCACATGCATTTACTACATTTAGCTTCCATATTCCATCCCATTCAATTTCGTAGTACATGCCAGCCAGCCAAAAACCATCCATTAATTCCATGCATTGAAACTTGCACATATTGCTTGCCAATTGCACCACCTCAATCCATATTAACCATTGCCAAAACCATACCATAACATATATCAAATGTGCCCAATATAATTCAATATAATTTTTATAGCCACTAACCATTGCTATTTACGACTAACAATAATTCCTTTTAATTTCATTTGCACATAGTCTAGCATAGTATAGTATAGTTCCTTTTCTTGGATTGTTTTTCATAAGTCTCTTTCAACTACTCTTATTTCTTGTTGTTACTAACCTGTGTCTTGTGCAGGTGTAACAGGTAATGAATCACGGTGACAATATCAAATGTAACAATAGTAAATATAAGCCATTCATAACATGGAATTTAGAGCTTAGAATAACATAATTAACACATAAAATGCACTATCCATCTGCCATTATGTCGCAAACAAAACCAAGACTGCATCATCAATCATATAGAACCCTGTAAACAACATCGAAACAACAACACAAAATGTGTGATAAGACTATCTCTGAGCCTCTAGTCTACAAGGGGGTCCCACCTACTAGTATTATATATCATTAGCATAATTTAAATAATAGGCTTTAACAATACTTTGCGGGCAAAATCCTCGTTGCGATTTTCATCGTCAACAAACTAGCGACCCCACAGGGAAATATGTTTCCAACAGATTAAGAACTCAAAATATATGGTTGCGCATACCAAGAACAACATATCAAAAAGGTATAACCAAAATGATTATGCAACAAGGGTGTTGAAAAGTCAACAAGAAACATGTGTCTAATTTACTTTTCCCTTAAATAAATTAGACAATAAATATTAATCTATTATTTCATTCATAACT
>SNQJ01S0065972.1:24734-46932 GCA_010110895.2 Picea sitchensis | reverse complement strand
GAAAAAATCGTCAAGTAAGGGCGTCATCTGTGACCCTGCAACTTACTGCAAAATCATTTCCATGTTAGGGAGAGGAAAGTGATATTTTATACTGGACCAATTTAATGTGTGAAAGTCAACACAAAATATGATATGATTAGTGGATTTCTGAACATGAATCCGACTTGAAACACATTCATAATACTTGACCAAAAAGATGATTCCAGCCTTCAAGAGTTTTTCCAATCCCTTTCGACTAGTTGCCTCCAGTGCAGGGTTGATAGGTCTTTGTTTTTGCCTAATTGGTTTTATGCCTTCCTTGATGGGAATGGAATGTTGTAGAAGAGGAGGATCAAAACCACAAAGATCCTTATAAGACCAAGAAAAAACATCTTGAAATTTTCCAAGCATCTTGACAAACTTCATTTTCTCTTCATCAGAACATTGGGCACCTATTTTAACATTATTTGGAGACTCGGGTGTCCCAATGTTCAAGGAGATGGTTTCACCCGCCTTCCTTTTCAAATCCTCTTCTTTATGTTTCTCTTTATTGCCTACATCAATCCATGAAAATGAACTTTCTAGAGGAGTCAATCCCTTAGGAATCTTGTTATCTTCTATGGATATAATTTCCTTGGGCTTATAAGGTTCGTTTTGAATGAAAGCACATATGCTCTCATCGCTAGGGAAGACCTACTAGGATTCTATATTGTCAGGGATATGTGGATGATATAGACATTGAAAAGTACAATCAGGTCTGTGTGGCAGAAGTTGCCGATTAGGAGAGGCTACAAAAACAACTAACCGATCAACCATTGAGTTCAATTCCCTCTTAACATGAGTAATGTTGAAATATAATAGGTTCGATATAAGTGCCCAAATAGTTTGGGTGTATTGTTTCATCAACTTGTTGCTAGGAGGGTATATCTTACGTACAAGGTTCACAACAAATTCAAAATCTCCAAAAAATGTAAGGTGACCACAACCTAGATTATAGGCGTTTTTAATGCCTAATAATAAAGCTTCGAATTCAGTGACATTATTCGTGCAAGAAAACTCCAACCTGTAAGAAAAGTTATGAATTTTCCCCATAGGAGAGTATAAGATAATGCCAGCTCCATTACCTTCACTAGAGCATGAACCATCAAAGTGCATTTGCCACATACCATCATCTAAATTGATTTGTTCCAAGGGAATGCTATTCTCCTCGGCAAAGATGAAATACACCCCTAGGTATTCTTCGATATAGTTCACATTAGGTTGTGGGACACTCTCTATGTAAGGTGAAATCCTTCCCTCTCTAAGGAATATGATGTTTTTACCATTCCGAGGAACATATAAGTGTGTCCCGTCGAGTGAGAGGTATCCACCCATCAAATATTTCCAATCCCTTCCTAATATGATCGATTAATTGTTTACTGGCATATCAATTACGTGAATACTAAGGGTTGTCCTTATTTTAGGGTGTGCGCACAAAACTAAGGTCACACATTTAATCTCACCTATGGTCGTTTGTTGTAGACTATTATAAGAGAGTATGCTTCTGGCGTTTTCATCTGTACAAGACAAGCCTATCTCTTCCATAATAATCTTCGACATTACACTTGGGCTCGAACCACCATCAATGAGGCAACAATGGGCGATCTTATCCATAATTTTTATAGAAATATAAAAGAGGTATTTTTTATAGGGTATCTATAGTTATGTACACCTACTTTATTTACAAACGAATCCTCTTCAGAGAGGTTGAATACAATATAATCTTCTCCTTCCATGAATTGTTTTAGATGCCTTTGTTGTTAAGGGATGACAACCATGTCCAGAAGGGTTGCATTTGCTTTGATGTTGGCCAACTGATTTGGGATATTTTATTTGGAAGAGGGGAGAGGGGGAGTAATTCCTTCACTATCAGGAACCTTAGGAACCTAAACAATAGCATTTGGTGAGGATGATCTTGGGCTAGAAGAATTGTGGGGATGATCATATTTTCCTTTGGGAGCGTAGGATTTGTTCCTAGTATTGATGATAATGACATCTTTTGGCTCTACAAAATCTAGGACATCGATGGTAGTTTCTAGTATTTAACCAAAGATATTATCTCTGGCACTCTTCTTAACCTCACATGTGGTTTCCTCGTGGTGTTCCTCGCAAAAGTTACACCAACTTCGAGGCATGATAGCTTTAGGCTGAAAATTATTTTCAATTGGACTTCTAAAGGGAGGTGCATAAGAGGATGAAGATCTAGGGGTGAGAGGGGAGACATTTCCCTTTCGCTCATATGCTATCATATGATTATTCATATCTTGTACTAGTTGTAAGAGGGAAAACATGTCCGTCTGTTTAATTGATTCTCCCCGAGGAAGACCTGTTCTTTCGAGCCGTTCTTCATACTCCAAACACGTATGCATATCGGAACCTAGGTTATCAATGGATTTTTCCTCAAGCCTATGGTGGTAGGGGGAAGGTAATGCATTATAATAATGAATGAAAGTATCTTGGTTCTGAGGTTGAATGAGTTTGGGGATTTGATTGTATAACTTCGTGAAACACAAGTTGAAGGACTTGATGGTCTCACAATATTTATAGGCGATGTTATTGTACTCCCGTAACTACTTAGATGGGCTTTTAGATTGCCCATAAGTGGATTTGAACCAATATACTAACTCCTCCCAAGTAGATAAAATTTTAGGAGGAAGGTCAAAGAAATCGACCGCAACCTTTCCTTCAAAGGAATTGACAAATAAGAACATGCAAGTATCGTTGTCATTGTCTCCTATGTTGTGATTGGCATTAGAAAATGCCACCAAGTGTTCATTTGTAGTGACAATGTTATTCCCCGAAAACTTAGGAATATGCTCTTTGAATTTAGGAAGTGGACGAGTAGCAGGTGCTAGGTTAAGAGGAGAGGAAACATGCCACGACATGGTTGTAGCATCTTCTTCAAATTGAAAAAGCCCATACTTTTTAATGAATTTGTTGGGGTTTTGGTAGATTGAACATGGACATGGTGGCTATATAAGCTACCAATCACTGACGAAGATGAATACTAATAGGAGGAAGCACTTCCAGTTCCATGAGAGCCACCACTAGATTCCATCTTGTGGATTATAGGTAGGGGAGAGAAAGATGAACTGTATGCATGAGACAAGGATCTCCTTAGAGCACTTTGTTGGGTAGATAACACAACATTCCTTCTTCCTATTTTAACAATAGGATTAATTTTAGGTGATAAGCCTCTTCTTCTCCTAGAAACATGAGGGTCTAAGGACATGAAAAGAAGGTCAAAGATGAAGGAACAAGAAGGTTATTGTTGATTTCGAGGTTGTCTACATCTAGCTTCCCAACGTTCTTGGGCACTAATGTCTCATTCAATTTCTTCCCATGAATGATTAAGCTCAGCCTAAGTATTATCAGTGTCTAAAATGGGGTTAAACAAATTCAAAGCAACGTTGTTCTGATCTTGAAGACCAGGCTCAATATTGTGCCGCCTTGCAACATGTACAGTCATTAAAAAAATAAATCAATCAAGAATCAATATAAAAAAATAGATGTATTCGATGATAATCAAGCATAAAAATCAACCAGAGAGATATTGAAGATCTCCCCAGTATGGTCGCCAAATAAATGTTGAGGAAAAGATATGAAATGATCTTACTCAATCATTTTCAGATCTTGCTTGGCTAAAGCAAGATAGACATGAATATCACCCTATGTTTATAGCCATCAAAATTTGTACCCTAATTCACAAGTATTGATTACAAGTGCTTAGGTTGATTTTTTATAGATGAAAGCTTGCTGGAAAATTCATTATTTATGTAATTTTATGAATATAACAGATGCTAAAATAAATATAGAGACAGAAGTAAAGACACAAAGTCAATAATCAAAATAGATGAGACATAAAGCAATCATTTATTTCATTCCAATTCATCAAAAGAATCGTTCTCTTTACAAAATTCCTCGAGGAAGATTTGGACCAAAGTCAAACTTAGATGTCCTCGATGAATCATACAAAATGAATTCTAACAGTAAGTAAAAAACTGAACTTTAAAAGATGGATCAACTTGCCACAAATTGTTGCACACTTGACTCTACACAATAGCCTTTGTCAGTCATGAAATTTAATTCACAAACATACAAGTCTACACAGACTATCAAAGATAGATCAACACCTTTGAAAAACAAGTGTCTGAATGATGTAATTCAACCTTGAATCTTGTTGTCTACAATAGGACCCTGCTATCATAAAAGAGAATTAGGCTTCCAATGAATTAAAGAATGAATGAAAACTGAATCATCTCAACAAAACTCAAAGAGGAGACCTTAGTATGCTTCTCCTTCTATTCTCCTCTTGTTTCTCCTTTTCCTTTTTCCTTTAAGCAATTAGAATTAGTTGAAGTAGTTGAAATAATTCCTTAGTTAAGTTAACTAAAACTCAACCAACTTTTTAGTTAAGGGGGAAAAGTAATAAAATCATAACAAGACTTTTTAATAAATATTAACTAGTAGGTGGGACCCCTTGTGACTCCCTTTAGTTCTTTAACAATCATAACACAACTAGTTACTAAAAAAAACATCCGTCCTTGTGATTCCCATCATCACTTTCATATTTTGACAATTTATATCAATGATAATTGAAATTATTTCCAAAAATATATTACCCATATATCCAAAAAATAGTGTGCTATCCAAAATTTCAGAAGTCAACTGTTCTCAACAATCAATAAATAAAAAAACTTAAAATATATATTTGTCACTCTAGGAGGCAATCTTTCCCTTGTTGCTGCTGTCACCCTTTGATCTCTTTGAATTTTCCTTAGGTTGTGTGGATCCTTTATGTCTAATATAGCTGATCACATGAGAGAAATCATCCCTCAAATGCATACAGGAGGAAACTGATTTGGCATAGTCATTTGAGGGTGAGGAAGGGGAAGCATCTCCTTTTCCTTTGTCAGGAGCATGGTGGGCCTCAATTTTTAACCTTTTTCTTGCATGGGAAGACTATACTGGTGAGTGGACAGGGGCAACTTGGACAATCTGATTAAGAGGTGGAGGAGCAGGTAGAGACAAGTTAGGTTAGCCACGATGTTGGGAGACTGCTGGGTGGACAATATCTTGTCATCCGTAGTTTTTAGGGATTTCATGTTGTAGTGAAACATGAGGGGGTATTGGGATACCAGGGACCTGTGGGGCTTGGAAAGGGAGCATTTTAGGCCTAGGTTGGACCAATCCTTGCCTAATCCAGTTAAAAAATCCAGCTTGAAATAACTGGCCTAACTCTTTCGAGTCTGCATCAAAGTGTATAGAAAACCTTGTTTTTCTAGGGCCCCTGTTCCAATTTCCTCATCCTTGGTTATCCCAACCATGACTACCTCTGCTGAAAAATCTCATTCCTGTATGCATTATTGATTAGAAAATAGTTTCTTCAACAACCATACATGACAACTCTTTTAAATATGAAACAAAATTTGGCTCAGCAACATATCAGTCTCATGCAATCCAATCCATACAAATCTTTTAATTCTTGTCAATGAGCAGGGGGTTAGAAAGGGTTCTGGAATATGCAAGGGATTGTATTTAGCAAAAAGTGTTAAAATGAGGGGGAATAGATCGTGATTACTGCTCACATACATCAAACAATCAATTGTATCATAAACCAAAAGAATATATCACTGTAATTCATCCCTGTGCGATCCTTTTAACTGTCATAATACAAAATTTATCTTAACTATAATTAAATTTTAAGAACATGGAGTGGATAGTGAATATGGGAAGGCGAGGGGAGTTGTAATGTGAAAAAATTGATATAATGGTAGGGAAACGAACGGATAATGTTCGTAAAACCAATTAAGCAATCCATAAAAAAACAATTATGCATTCAATACAAATGATTCCAACACCTTTTAAACAATTAATGTGTTTCAAAACTGTCCACCCTCCCACATTCAAATATTCAGACTTTTTCCATTAACACAGTCTATAATCATACTCAGAATCACTATGCCTTTCAATAGTCTTGTCAAGAGAAAACTTATGTTCTTTCATTTCTTTTCTTTTCATTTAAACAAAATAAAAAAGAACATACAGTCACATTGCATCAACTCTATTCAACATATAAAAATATCAACAACTGCCCATAATTCGTAATTTCCCAAATCAAACATAGACACATGTATTTTCCTAAGTTGATCAGACCCTTTGAAAAACTTACTTGATTTCATTCTTTTGACAATATTAACAATTAAATTTGCAATGAAACCATACTACAAAACCCGTGCTTCATTTTTTATGGTGCAATAAAACAAAAAAATGCACGGTGTCTCCATAAAACACACACAGTAAACAACCAAGTCACAGTCATCAAATTTCCAGCTTGCAATGATCTCGATCGGGACTAATAAAACACACAACAACCACCAACTTCAATTGACACCACGCTATAGAATTACAACGACCAACACATAACGAAAAGAGGCAACCCTATGATTGTACATTACCATTTACTCCCAATCAACCAATTTAATAAAAAAAATGAGCTGGGTTATCGATTCAACTATCACAACCAAAGGAGGTAGTGACTGTATACCAATTCTCATTTCCAATTACAATCTTTCCAACAACCCGATCAAACAAAGATGAGACAATACTAAAAACCACTGTCATAACCATTCAACCAATTTATGAAAGTCAACTAGATACCCAATAAGAGTGCGACTGGTTGGGGTTATCAAAATCGGGCCCTGTAACCATGAACACAGGAAATAATCAAGAGTTCGCTCGATCACCAAAACACAGGGAGACTGGAGGTCGACCATATCAACATTAGGTGGGAAACCTTCGAAACAAGCACGATGGAACCACATGCTTTTATAACTATCAACTCGTGTAACTAGTGTGACAGTTCAACACCTGGTAGGGTAGGCACAATGCAGAGGAGCAACGATTGCTCACTGGACAGTAACAAATACCAAGAACACATAGAGACATAACCCTCACTCTTTTCTCAAGAGCGGAACCAATTTATAACAATGCCAATGGAAATGTAGACCCCAGGTACCAACAGCTATAAATGATACTTCTTGTCATAATGGCCACCCCCTAACCAACTATGTTGATTCCAAATCATAAACATAATCCCATGACTAGGTGAAAAACCCACGAACATGGCTCTGGAGGATACACAATGACCAAAAGGTAGTTCAAAAAATACACCTGTATATGGTTACCATAACTATGAGGAGGCAACCAACAAGKCTAAACAGAGMGAAAACCTCCAACCAAATACCCATAACTACTTAAAAAAATAGAGAGACATCACAGTTTCCACCACAAAGAACAACCAACGAAATCACAACTTCAGCCATCAATTTTTCYATTTGCAAACAAATAACCACACAGTCATTCCAGATAAAATACCCACTCTTTTATATAGTTTCGAATCTCATGAAAACAAAAACCAACACATTAACGATCCATCGTTCATTTCATACATAGAKAAAAATCATGGATGGGCGAAAATAACCATACCTGTAATGAATGTCTTTAAAAAATGGCAAGCTGGTCGAGCAATTCCTTACATGCTTGAATCTCAGAGCTTAACCACAACACGACCAAATGAACAATAACCATGCTAGGGTGAYGAMCCAGTGGGAGAAGTATGGAGTGATGTGCATTTACTACACGTCACTTCCATCTTCCACCCCATTCAATTTTGTAGTACACAACAACCAGCCAAAAACCATCCATTAATTCCATGCCATTAATTCAATGCATTGAAACTTGCACATATTGCTTTCCAATTGCACCACCCCAATCCATATTAACCATTGCCAAAACCATACCATAACATATATCAAATGCACCCAATATAACTCAATATAATTTGTATAGCCACTAACCATTGCTAGTTAGGACTAACAATAATTCCTTTTAATTTCATTTTCACATAGTCTAGCATAGTATAATATAGTTCCTTTTCTTGGATTTTTTTTCATAAGTCTCTTTTCACTACTCTTGTTTCTTATTGTTACTAACCTGTGTCTTGTGCATGTCTAATAGGTAATGAATCATGGCAATAATATCAAATGTAAAAACAATAAATATAAGCCATTCATAACATGGAATTTAGAGCTTAGAATAACGAAATTAACACATAAAATGCATTATCCATCTTCCATTATGTCACAAACAAAACCAAGAATGCATCATTAATCATATAGAACCCTGTAAGAAACATCAAAACAACAACATAAAATGTGTGATAAGACTATCTTTGAGCCTCCAGTCTACAAGGGGGTCCCACCTACTAGTATTATATATCATTAGCATAGTTTAAATAATAGGGTTTAGCAATACTTTGCAGGTGAAATACTCATTGTGATTTTCATTGTCAAAAAATGCATCTGATGACTATTGAGTGTTGAAGTATGTATTTTGGTCTGAGAGGAGATCGCACAAAAAACCAAAGGGGAGCCTATGCCGGTTTCTAAGGAACATTGCAACTCGATTTTGAGGAGATCTGGAGCCAAATCCATGGACATACCTTTGTATGTGGACAAATTCATGGAAGTATGGAATGTATAAGTAACGATGCTCGAATCTAGTTTAATTATGAATAATTGAGAAATGATGGAAGAGTGAGAAGTGTGAGTAAGTGTGGCTCGGGTGAAGAAAAGCTTTGAGGCTCTGAGGTCCAAGGATGCTAGAGAATGAAAGGAAGATAATGTAAGTGAGGATGGAAGGTGCAAGGACAAATGAACTTTTGAAATCATGCAATATTGTGAACTGTAATAGCAGATACAAAACAACAGAATGGTGTAGATGAAGGCTCAAATGGAAAATATAATATGGTATTATTGACAACTTGAAGAGATTGATGTTTTCAGTAAAATTGGTATCTACAAGGAGTGTTGAGTTGGTGATCGGTTAAGGGGATTCGTGTCTCCTACAGGTTGGTGTCTGCAAACATTATTGCTTAGTTGGTACTCAATTAAGAGGGATTGGTTTCTCTCGTAGATTGGTGCGTGCAAGATTTGTAACAATAGGTTGGTGCCTACAAGATTTTATTAAGAAATTATTTGTGGTTTTCTCCCATTTGGGTTTCCACATTAAATCTCTGTGTACTGTGGATTATATGTTTGTATGTGCATTTATTATTAACTTCTTATGAATGATGAAGTTATAAATTGATAAAGATTGTAAGAAAAGGAAAAATAGTACTATACTCATTCACCCCCCCCTCCTCAATATAAGTAATTGTTCCAATAATTGGTTTCAAAGAAGGTTCCTTTAGAATGAGTCTAACCACTGGAAGGTGAATCCCTGTAGCACACATGGATAAGGAAGGTGTTGATGAGCCAAAATTACATGTTCAAGTAGCTAAGGGAGAATACCCGATGGAAGGTCCCAATTAGACCCACTCTCATTTGGGGTAGCTTTTATGACCATAATATGGCTTAGTTTCCGATATAAACTAACTATCTAAATATGAATCTGAGAACAAAATGTTCTCAGATGAATTAAAATTCTAGAGAACTAAACTAGACTAAAATGATTAATTATTGTCCTAAGATGCATTCCTATTCTATACTATCTTATCTCAATAAGGAGTGAGCTATTAAAAATAAGTGCAGTTAAACATTATATTTCTTGTACATAAATAATTCATAAAAACAAGGAATATGAGAATTTAACAATATAATAAGTCAGACACAACTAATTGATTCACTAACTTATCATATTGTCACTGCACTTAATATGAAAATAATGACAACTGTAGACATGCAAAAAATAGTCTAGAAATACTTCATTAAACTAGAATCCACACATTCACTGAAATGAACATACATAAATAGAATAATATCATTCATACACATTTGTACCAAAATATTCAAAGTGTATCTTGTTCAAATTCACATACAATAATAGTACTGTCCTGATACAATCTGAGTCAAAATCCCTTTCTCATTTAAAATCATGCCTTTTATAATTATTTAGTGATGGTTTACATTCTAGAGATTCAATCATATGCAAAAAGAAGTTTACAAAAGTGTCTGTTCACATTCATTTCTTTATCAATATTACAAAAGAAAATATGAGACAAGTGGAGAAATTTTGATAATTAGGATCATTATGGATTCTTCTACACTTGCATCCGGTCCTAATATTCTTTCCAGAGTGAATAATCATCCATAATATTTTGTAACTTCTCTGATTGCATCTTTTCGAGATCCAATTAACCATCAGAAACCTTGGTGGAAACTTCTTGTTTTAATTCTTGGGCTGTGCATTTGATAAAGTCTTGAGCCATAGTGACGAGTTTGAAAAGTCTCAATAAATACTCTTTAAGGGAATATTTATTTACCTTAGTTAAAATCTCAATGTTCACCTTGCTAGTTTCCCTATGCTTCTGCACCTCTGCTATACTGATTTTGGAAGGTGTTGCTTCATCAATGGGGGGCATCAATGACATCCTGAATTCTTCTAAAATATCATCAGAACTATTCCATATCCATTTCCATATTTTTACGCTGTCTTTTGGACAACTTGGAAATCTTCTAACAATGGCTTCCAAGTATCAAAGAACACTTGGTATTTTATCTTTCTTTCCTAGAATAACATGGCAATGTAGTTGGGGTATTTTTGTATACTCCTTTCCAATCGACAATTTTGTCGAAGGCATCATTTAGAAGGCATATTCAAGCTTCGATTGATCATCCTGAAAAAAGGTCAAACAAAACGAAAGGGGAGAGTCTACTAAGTCCATAACATCTACAGGGAGAGATGTGGAATGGAAATATGGGMTTGACCTAGAGGAAAATGTTGTACAAGTAGGTTACCAATGCTTCATATGTTTCTTTAGGTTACCAATGCCTAAATTATAGCAAGAACCAGAATCACCAAGCTGGAGATAGAATTAAAGACGCAGAAGGATGACATCTCTACAGAGTTCCTAAAATCTATTGAGAAAAAGGACAAGTTGCATAAAGAATAAATTCAGAAGACTATTGATCTAGGTGGATATTGGTGGCCACCCACCATTTCCAACTGGCTCAAAATAGTTTTCTGGCAATTTTGGTAATTTACTATTTTTAGCAGTTTTAAACTTTCGGGGCCATTTTGAGGGCCTAAATGAAGGTTTTTTGGGATCGAGCTTCTCAATGATAGTTGAAGGCATGATTGATCCCCCAAAATTAATCTCCTCTATGATACCTTTCCAACGGGCTATCATACTCCTAAAATGGAGATTGTATGCAAAAGTTACGACCCCGGGAAGTTGATGTACTAACTTACCCAAACGGGGCCCACATGAATTTTGGCGCTTCATATCCTAGGGTTAGGTTTTGGATGTCTAGGGTTTTTGTAATTCTGGTTTATTGTAAAAATACCTTCAGAGCCTCATTGTAATCATCTTCTTGCGAATGCGAGTAGCCGTCACATCTCTTCTCAGAGATAAGCTGCCACCATTCTAGTGAGTCTTTCACTCTGTATTTTTACAGTCTCTGTACATTTATTTCATTAATAGAAATCGTGTATTACTATATATTTGTGTTTATGGTTGCATCTCTAATACATTTTTGTTATATTATTTAATATCTGTGATATCTCTGTGCATTTCTTTATTATATCCCCGCTCTCATTTCATGTCGAAAATAATATTGATCGACTATGCATGATGTAAGGGACAAGATCATGTCAGAATTTGAAAGAGCCACTAGGGTTGTTGATAACCTCAAGACAAAGGAACTCAACAGAGCATTGCAAACCTAGAAACATGAATTGAATGTTGAATTTAATCAAAGAGCATAGTCAGAATGGGACACCCATTTGAAATACTTAGAATCTGTAAAGGTAAAGGTTTGTGAAGAGATTGAGCAAATCAAGAGATAGACCCTCCCCTTTCATTTTGTTTGAGAAAATCAAGAGATAGACTCTCCCCTTTCGCATAGTCAGAATGGGAAACCCATTTGAAATACTTAGAATCTATAAAGGTAAAGGTTTGTGAAGAGATTGAGAAAATCAAGAGATAGACTCTCCCCTTTTGTTTTGTTTGAGAAAAAAATCATGCCTTCTAAATCATTCCTTAGAAGGCATGATTTTTTTCTCAAGCCTAAGATTTTTGTTTAGGTCTAATGACTCTGCCTTGATTTTTTCTAGGGCCAAGGTATTTTCTATGCTCTCCTCTATAACTTCTTTAAGCTTTTCATTTTCCTATTCTAATCCATTGATCTAAAGGTTTTGTTGTTCGACAAAGTGTTTGGCTTCATATAGCTCAGTTTGTAGATGAGATATCTTCTTTGTATATTCCCTCTTGATTTGCTCAATCTCTTCACAAACCTTTACCTTTATAGATTCTAAGTATTTCAAATGGGTGTCCCATTCTGACTATGCTCTTTAATTTAATTCAACATTCAATTCATGTTTCTAGGTTTGCAATGCTCTGTTGAGTTCCTTTGTCTTGAGGTTATTAACAACCCTGGTGTCTCTTTCAAATTCTGACATGAGCTTGTCCCTTACATCCTGCATAGTTGATCCAAATTATTTTCGGCACGAAATGAGAGCGGGGATATAATAAATAAATACACAGAGATATCGTAGATATTAAATAATATAACAAAAATGTATAAGATATGCAATCATAAACACATATATACAATAATACACGATTTCTATTAATGAAACAAATGTACAGAGACTGTAAAAATACAGAGTGGAAGACTCGCTAGAATGATGGAAACTTATCTCTGAGAAGAGATGTGACGGCTACTCGCATTCACAAGAAGATGATTACAATGAGGCTCTTAAGGTATTTTTACAATAAAATGGAATGCCAAAATCCCTAGACATCCAAAACCTAACCCTAGGATATGAAGCGCCAAAATTCATGTGGGCCCCGTTTGGGTAAGTTAGTACATCAACTTCTCGGGGTCGTAACTTTTGCGTACGATATCCATTTTAGGTGTATGATAGCCCATTGGAAAGGTATCATCGAGGCGATTCATTTTGAGGGATCAATCATGCACTAAAATATCATTGAGAAGCTTGATCCCAAAAAACCTTCATTTAGGCCTTCAAAATGGCCCCGAAAGTTTAAAACTACTAAAAATAGTAAATTGCCAAAATTGTCAGAAAACTATTTTGAGCCAGTTGGAATGGTGGGTGGCCACCGATATCCACCTAGATCAATAGTCTTCTGAATTTATTCTTTATGCAACTTGTCCTTTTTCTCAAAATATTTTACGAACTTTGTAGAGATGTCATCCTTCCGCGTCTTTAATTCTGTCTCTAGCTTGGTGATTCTAGTTCTTGCTATAATTTAGGCATTGATAACCTAAAGAAACATATGAAGCATTGGTAACCTAATTGTACAAAATTTTCCTCTAGTTCAGGCCCATATTTCCATTCCACATCTCTCCCTGTAGATGCTATGGACTTAGTAGACTCTCTCCTTTTGTTTTGTTTGACCTTTTTTCAATTCTCTTTGTTCTGTCATCGTAGTAATAATCTCCAACATCCACTACAACACCTTAAAAACTCTGAATTTGTGAAGAAAAGGTGGTATTACCTGGAATTGCATTAAGGGGGGTGTATTCATGTGGATAAATGTTCACCGAGCCCATATTAGGAATCAATGGGATGCTTGGGGTTTTGCTTAATTATTTTTTCTTCTACTGTTCCAATTGCTCATTTGCCTTTATTTTAACTTCTGCCTCAACTAATGCCCTTTAGTTTTCTCTTTTCTGCGCCTCAAATTATTCAACTAGTCTTTTGGCCTTTACCTCACAAACCACTTTTTCCCTTTCTTTTATCCATGCCTCAACCTCCTCAGTTTTCCTTTTAACTTCTACCTCGACTTTTCTTCTCTGATATTCAACATCAAATTTTAGCCTCTTCTACTCCAATTCCTCTACTTTCTTTGATCCAGGTGGATATCAATGGCCACCCACCTCTTCCAACTGGATCAAAACAATTTTCTGGCAATTTTGGTAATTTACTATTTTTAGCAGTTTTTAACTTCCGGGGCCATTTTGAGGGCCTAAATGAAGGTTTTTTGGGATATATATTCTCAATGATAAACAAAGGATATAATTGAGCTCCCTAAATGAATCTCCTCGATGATACCTTTCCAACGAGCTATCATGCGTCCCAAACAAAGATCGTATGCCAAAGTTACGCCCTCGGGAAGTTGATACACCAAACTACCCAAAACGGGGTCCACAAAACTGTTGGATTTTCATCTTCCGGGGTTAGGGTTTTGGATTTTCTTTATGATAAAAAGTCCTTTCTAGCATCATTGTAAAATCATCTTCTTGCGAATGCGACTAGCAAACACATATCTTTTAAGTGATAAGCTGCCACCATTCTAGCGAGTCTTTCACTCTGTATTTTTACATTTTCTCTCATTAATAGAAAATTGTGTATTACTGTATCTCTGTGTTTATGGTTGCATCTATGATACATTTCTACTATATTATTGGATATCTGAGATATATATGTTCATTTCTTTATTATATCTCCACTCTCTTTTCGTGCCAAAAAAATCTGGATCAGTGGTATCAGAGCAAGCTGCTCTTGATCATTTTGTTTTTTAGTGCATGTCCCCGACGAGGTCCAAGTATAGAAAGTTGGGTCTCGAGCTTGTCTCTCTTGAATAAATCGCTCTCACACACCCAAGAAACCCTCCATGGTGGATGAAAAGAAAAATGACAGAGTAGATGATTCTATCAATCTGTTGCTTGAGCAAGCTCTCACGCGACAGAGGGATGGAATGATAGAGAATTTTTCCCACATCCTTCAACGCCTGTCGATAGAAACAAACACATATTCATCAAACATACACTTTGGAAGCACCTCTCCTTTCAAGGTACATGTTAATTTTGATATTCCTGTATTTGAAGGTCAGATAGATGCAGATGCCCTAGACAAATGGTTAAATATGTTAGAAGGTTATTTTTCTGTTCATAATTTTTCTGATAGGGAAAAGATCACTTTCGCACTCCTTAAATCTCTCCCCCATGTCAAACATTGGTGGGAAACTTACTTGGAGCAAATTTCCACAGAGGAGTCTAGAATATATGGGGCTAAGCCCACTTGGGATTTTTTTGTGGATGCGGTAAAGGAACAGTATTACCTTGTTGGTAACTATGAGGACTAGTACATGAGATAGACCACACTGCATCAAGAGAGGGGCCAAGTAGTTCCATAGTTCACCAATACCTTCCATACATTGCGCATGAAGCTGGGTATCAAAGAATCCAAATGAAATTTAGTTCTGAAATACCGTGGGGCTCTACCCAGATACATCCAAACTGAAATGGATTTTCTGGACATCTCATCACTCGGTGATGCTTATCGATATGCTGTTAAAATCAAACAAAAATTTAAGAACTAGAACAAACGGGAGTTCGGGTCTACAAATCCACAACAATCAAAGTATGAAAAAGATGACCCTAACAAACAGTCCCCTGAAAACCAGTCCAAGCCACAGGAAAATAAGGGTCACGGGAAGACAAAGAAGGACACCAAAAAATGGTACGATTTCCACAAAATCCCCTAACACAACACTGATGAATGTCGCTCAAAACAGTCATTGGTGGCTGAGATCAAAGACAAGGAGCCGAAGCAGTTTTTAACTTTCGGGGCCATTTTGAGGGCCTAAATGAAGGTTTTTTGGGATCGAGCTTCTCAATGAGAGCCAAAGGCTCTGATTGAGCCCCCTAAATGAATATCCTAGACTATACGTTTCCAACGAGCTATCGTGCGCCCCAAACAGAGATCGTATGCCAACGTTATGCCCCCAGGAAGTTGATACACCAAACTACCCAAAACAGGGTCCAAAAAACTGTTGGTTTTTCATCTTCCGAGTTTGGGGTTTTGGATTTTATTTATGATAAAAAGGCCTTTGAAGCCTCATTTTAAAATCATCTTCTTGTGAATGCGAGTAGCGGACACATCTTTTCTCAGAGATAAGTTGCCACCATTCTAGCGAGTCTTTCACTCTGTATTTTTACAGTCTTTGTACATTTTCGCTCATTAATAGAAAATTGTGTATTACTGTATCTCTGTGTTTATGGTTGCATCTGTGATACATTTATGTTATATTATTGTATATCCGAGATATCTCTGTACATTTCTTTATTATATCTCCGCTCTCATTTCGTGCCGAAAATAATCCAGATCATTCTTGATCTTTTCCCACTCTTTGGTGATTGATTTATTTTGATCCGCTTCCAACAATCTCAGAAACTGGTTTTGATGAAAGTTCTTCATTTCTTCTTTTTCAACTTGAAGTTCTTTCCTGGAAGCATCATCATGCAATTTCTGCAATACCTCTTCATAAAAAAAAACTCCTTGGAACATGTCTTCATCAAAACCTACAACATGAATATTATAATGATTAAGGCCCATATCTCTAATATGGCTCTTTGCTAGCTCATGGGGGTCATATCCTTTTTCACTTCCCAGGCATAAACACAAATCTTACAGAGCCTCTGCTTCTTTTCTATCATGTTTCTCATTTAATATACTATAATTTCTTATGTGAAAAAGAAACGGGGGACAAAGATTTTTACTATTGCTCACGAGAAAGGAGGTAACCTTATTCTAATGGTTTGATGTGATATTTGTCTCATTAGAAGGAGATATGGGATGAAGTATGGAAAAATATGAGGTTCTCATGTCATTCCATACACTCTGACATAGGTTTAATACTTTCATAAGTACCATTCAACTATCCCTTTCATCCCAGATTTGGCTTCACTTGAAATTCTATACCTTGGGAACCCAAAAAGGATAGTGTAAAGGGGGCAGAGGAAATGATCACAAAGGTCATAAAAATGACTCTTGTGATTTATGTCCCACAAATCAGAGAAATACACATGGATAGGGGGCTGATCTAGGTCCCAATTCCATCCAAGGTTGGGAAATGGCATTGAGGAACAAATGGAATCAATCAAATAAGTTGACATGTAGAAACATGGATTTTTCATACCTGGTAAATTTTTCATCTTGAGACATATGTCAAAGGTTAGTGTGTCTGCCCAGTTGAACACTTGCCCTATATTCACAATGGTATGGGCCATAGGAAACCAATCTGCCTAAGAATGTGTGCACTTCTCTTCTCCATATAAATGATTTAGCATCACTATCAACATTTTGTAGGGTGCCTTGAACTCATGTGTAGGGATAGGCTTATGCCCTTGCTTGAGAATCCTTTCTTCATCTACCCACTAGTTCTTTAATAACTTGGTTGGGCCTTTATTATTTTGAGCAAACCCCTTTAGGAAAGGTTCATTGAGGGCGCATACAGGTCTAGGAAGGTGATATCTTGTGCTGGCGTATTTAGGACGGAGAGATGCAACCTATCGACCAAATTTATTTACAATTGTGGCCATGATAGGGTCTAAATGCTTAAAACACCAGTGGGTTTCCTCATTGCAAGGGAATAGTGTAGGTCATGCAACAAAAAGATGAATTCCGATCTTTTGGATGTTCTGATATACTTCTAGGTCTTCATCATCAGGAGGAAAGTCTCTAGTATTGAAGATCCAGTATATCTAGTCATACCTCAAGAAATGATCTTCTCCAGTGTGGTAGGCCATATCAGTCATTAAAACCTCTGCTTGGCGGGAAAAATATTCAAGCACAATAGTTGAAATAAAAGGCCCTGAATTCTTGGATCTCCCAGTCGTTTAACTCTCCATCGCTTGTTCTTTATATTATGTAATTAATAGATTAATCATTAGTTATCTCAATAATGAAAAATAATTAAATAATGTAATTTAAAATAACATAAAACCTTTGATTACAGCGAAAACAATGCTTCGAGGGCATTTTAGAGCTGATTAATGTAGAATGGAGTGGTTTCTTAGCATATGATGAAAAAATATGATCTCAATTAGGGTTGTAGGGTTATAATATAGGCATTTAAATACGTTAATGCACAAATTTAATGATCAACATACTAAGACTAGTTCAAAACCAGAGCGTCATTTTTCCATTAATGTGATTACAAAGCCCAAATTGCCCAAATCCATGTATCAAAGTGAAAAGGGGTGGAAATTTAAAATTGTTATCTTTCATAGCCATTTCTATTGAAGGAGGAAAGGCGATGGATTAGTTTGTGCTCCGAAGAGAAGGAATAGAAGAATAATCCTTTTAAGCATTGATTTGTGTGTCGATAATGTAATATTGTGAGGGGTTAAATGTGCGTCATTAGAGATTCCTGTTCGGAGCTCAACAAACCCAGAAAATTTAATAGCTCTGGATAATGGGAATAGAAGAATATTCATTTTAAGTGATGTGGATGGTTGCATTAGATTTTTTGGAGTTGTTTCTTTCAGTGTATATAAGCTTACTGTTGCATTCACACTCCAATGCCAATGCATTGAAGAATATTCCATTCCAGTATCGATTCCTGTGTCGTGAATGGTTATGAAAAAATATTTCAAAATGTTCTATCAGAGTGAAACAATTTCATCTTTTATTCACACTCTAAAACAAGAACATCAAAGAATATTCCCATTTTAACCTCAATTTCCATGCCGAAATCCAAAGGTTGAAAAAAGGTTAGGGGCATGTATTCAGAGATCAAAATATTGGGGGTTTTATGGCTCCAATAGAAAGGGGATTGAAGAATATTCCCTTCATTAGGAAAAGTGTTGTCTCAAGAAAAGGAAAAATAATGCATGGCTGAATATTTTTTTTGGAAAAGTGTAGATCAATTAACGCCGACCAAGTCATGAGGCTGTCATCATGTAGGCACGACGTTTCAACATTCACGTGTCTATCTTTTCACCAATGACTGATTGATGTGTTAATAATCAGCAGGGTAAGTTACAAATGTGGGCCATAAGACTATATTCATCGAAGTTGGAAGTTGATCATGAGAAAAATTACTCTGATTCCGAAAATAGTAAGAATGTGCGTTGATGTTAATTCAAAAAAGATTATGAATATTGAGAAAGAATGGATAAGTATAGTAAGGAGAGTGAACACTCAATCTCAGAATGCATATAGCAGTAAAAAAGAAGACTTTCATACTGTATGAATAAAAGGAACAATTTCTCTATTCCAATATCTTTCCAACGCATAGTAATATAGTACCTTGTAAAAAAATATAGTATAGGGGGAACCCACTTAGAATATCTCTTGAATGAGATATTCTAAATGGGATGTTGTGGGGGAGTCACAACAAATGGTGACTTGCTGGGAAGAACCAATTATATTTGATCCCAAAAATCAACTCAAACACCTCATTACATTCTTCATGGCTCTTAAACAATTTTAACAGTGTACAGATTATGGATCCCACATCATCTAGCCTAATAATAAAATAGAAAGGTGATCTAGTACATATGATGATCTGCATAATTATTGTGAGAAATAAATGATAATTCCTTAGTTACTTGTATACATAGGGATATTTATGGGGAGAGATTCCACAAAAGGTTGTTTTCTGACTGTTTATAGACTGAAGTGTGTTCCTCACCTCTCTTTTCTCAGCATTTATTCACTTCCAGTGAGCATCCATAGCCCCAAAGAAGTTGCCTTGGTATCATACAAGCATGGTCCTGCTGCTAGTGAGCGTCCATATCCCCGACAGGTTTACTTGTACTTCCCACAATTATAATAGTGATTTCAACTTCCTAATGATCTTGATTTAGCATTCACCCTTTTAGATATGTAATTTATGTATTGATTTTGCAATAGGGTGAGTAGGAAGTGAGGTGATACGAGAGTTAATTTGATATGCTAGTCTCAGTCAATGATTTATCTTCATGGGTCCATCCACATAAGTCACAAATGCATTTTTATTTTCAGGGTGTTTTCAATAAGTGTCACTAGAATCATGCATAAGACATCTAATGCTAGGACTCTCTCTGAATTTGTGGCTAAATTTGGCATAGTATGAGAGTGATCACACAGTTAAAATATAACTATCACCAACTGCCTAAAAGCGTTAATCTTACTGGTTTGAAGTTTCTCTTTGGAGTAGGTAAACATGTCTCTTCTTTATGTAAAACCATCAGTCGTTTAAATAAGTACTGATAAGAAGGTAACCTGATTGCTTAAACATGAAAAGGCACTTTCACAGGGAAATGTGCTAGCTTTCTTAAACAATCTTGGGCTTTTTTCCATATAAGTGATTGGTTGATCCGTGGTAATGAACAAAGAGTTATTATGAACTGCAAAAGGATAAAATAAAAGTTTAACAAAAACATGAAAGACAACATAAGGAAAGGATTGACTGAAATAGAAACTACAAAAGGAGAAAAGAAATATTTGGAAAACCTACTATGTACAAAAATATATCACCAAAAGTGATTAGGATAAGTATCTTTTAAGTAATTGTATATTAACAAGGAACTCCTTCAAATCTCCCTCCAATTATTTGAGTTTAAATGTTCCTGGTTCGATCTTCTCATAGATCTGGTAAGGGCCTAGCCATAGTTTCTGGAATTTTGTGTGTTTTCCTTTCATTTCATTTTCTTTATCCCATTTAAGCACTAGGTCACCTTCATGGAAATCTTTGTTACCCACTGAATTTATGTCAAACCATCTTTTAACCAATTATTGATGTTTTGTTAGGTTTTGTTTGTAATTTTCTCTTTCTTCCTCTAAATTAAGGAGCATATTTAATCTCTCCTGCATGACTGGACACTCTTCATCCTGTAGAGACAGAGTTAATTGTAGGGAAGGAAGGAATATTGTCTGAGTTGGCAGGGTGATTTCTTGTCCATACACCAGAAATAAAGGAGAATTCCCCAAAGAATTTTTGATTGTTACTCTATTGGCCCATAAAGCATTGGGAAGTGCCAAATGCCAATTCATATGATGTTTTGTTACAATTATTTTCAGGATTTTGATCAGATTTGTATTAGTAGACTCTTCTAGACCATTCCCTTGAGGGTAGTAATTTGCTTAATATTTGATTTTAATATTCTTATCAAGAGCATATTTAGTCAATTTAAAGGAAGAAAAGTATTTATCATTGTCAAACACTAATAATTCAGAAATTCCAAACCTAGTTATAATAAAGGAATCAAGGAATGATATCACCTGATTTTTGTTGATCGCTTTGAGAGGTATTGCTTCCATCCATCTTGTGAAGTAATCAATAGCAGTTAATGTTGGAGTTACTTCACACACACCTAGGATTTATTTTTCCTAAGGTTTTTATTTGTTTATTAGTCATAATTAGTCATTATCTAGTCTCCTATATTTTAGGAGAGAATATTCCACCTGGAGAATATTCTCTTTCTGTTTACACTTCAATTTGACTAGTTGAGTTGAGTTTAGATGTTGCATTGGGATCATCACCATGCTAATTCGAACTTTCCTTGGTATCATCACCAGAGTGGAACATTAGCCTTGATTCCCTCAGTTAACTCCTCACTACTCTTTGTTCAGTCAGTTAACTGAAGACTAGTTGACTAGTTAACTCAACTAGCTGGCAGTTCACTCTTGTAACTGCCTGAGAGACTAGAATAGGTGGCATTTCACTCCCGTAACTGCTGGTGTGTGTCCAGATCACTCTAGACCACCACTATGGTGACTTGGTTCACCTCAAGTCAAACTCATTTAGTTATACATAGTATATCATGTGTAAATTATTCATTATTAACAATTAATGAGAATTCTTTCCATTCTTTCTCTCCTTCTTCTTCTTTTTCCAATTCTCTTTGCAAATGTGTGTATCATTGTTTAGCTATATCTATTCTGTGAAGGTCAACACATTTACATGGTATCAGAGCTGACGGAGTGCTAAGAAAAATCTACACCCAAAAAACATTTTGCAGGTACAAAAGATTGAAGATAGCAAAAAGATGGAATTCCAAAAAGAATTCATTCTTACACCTTACAAATATTTTGCATGGAAGGAGAAAATATCCATACATATCTGATCCAGAGGGTTGTATAGGTTAACCATGAATACAGATACAGAGCCAACATCAGCCATAGAAAAATCCAAGTACTTAAATCGCATGGATGAGGCACTCATAACAATTTGCAGTCTTATTTCTCCCGATCTCCTTTTTCATATATCTTCCTGTAAGACTCCCAATGAATCCTAGACCATATTGGAAGGGCTCTTTGGAAAATAGGATGATATGAGGGGACACATGCTGGAGGTGGAGTTGCTCACATTGGATCCAAAAAGCTTCAAGAATATCCAAGATTTCTTTACAAAATTTAATGATTTACTGTCGCAACTCAA
>SNQJ01S0065972.1:0-21109 GCA_010110895.2 Picea sitchensis | reverse complement strand
GTTCTGTGTGTATGTATCTTAATGGCATGTAGTTCGAAAAAGTTATGTGGCATAGCTCAGTTGGATACTGGGTATGTTACAATATGTTATGTAGAGAGAACAATAAGAGTTCTCTGGCATAGCATGGCCCGACATGGATGGTCGGGGATGTTACAGTTTGAGTCTAAGGGTCCTCTTATTTTTTTGTTACATATAATGGGGGGTTTTCCCATGGGTTAGATAATACTTCATTTAGTAGTACCATTGATTAGAATTCACAGAGATGTAACTGACTTCTCTTTCAAATAATCTCTAATCTTGATACAACGCATCCTTCTGTATTTCATTGCTTAACATGTCCTCCTATGTTTCATTGATTACTGATTCAGTTGCTAGTTTTCATAATCCCCGACCTTTGAAGATTTTAGAAGGCTTAATTTTGAGGTCATACTCTTGTAAGGATGTTATCCAGTTAACCCTTTTCTCCCCCAAATCCTTTGTATCAAAAAATTTCTTACAAAAGGATAAGGTACAATTACCTTGGTTTTTCACTTGATCACATAAGGTATGAAATGATTTACAAATTTAAACACAACAAAGGCTTGTTTATCTACTTCAAGGTAGTCCAATTATAATCCTTGTAATCCTAAACTCATAAAAGTGATGAGAAATTCATCTCCTTCTTGGTTTTTCTATGTTAGAACAACTGCAAATGCGATTCCTAAGGAAAATGTATAGAGTATAAACCCTTGACTGAAATCTGGGTTTAACAATGCAAGAGCTTGTACTGTTTCTTCTTTGATTTTGTCAAAAGACTCATTTTCTTTAGACCCATTTCTTTTTTATCATATATTGGAGGGGTTTCACCATTTTAGCAAATCTTGGGACAAATCTCCTTACAAAATTAATCTTCGCGAGAAAAGACTGCATGAATTTTTTGTTATGAGGAGGAGTTTTACACAATATTGTGTCGCAACTAACGATTTTCACTTATCCTCTATCATATAGAGCATAAAAACATTGATTTTTGAAGAAGAACCTTTCTTTGGAAGAAGACAAAAGGATCATTAAATCCCTATTTCAAGAGAGTGTCCAATGTTGGACCATTGTAACAAGTGACACACTTAATTGTCGCATGTTGTACCACCGAAGGGTGTGACAATGTCTAGGTTTGCATCACTGCAGGGTGAGACACTGTCTAAAAGAGGAGAAAGAGATGTGATTCACAAAGTTTCTAGAAGAGAAGCTTCAGATATGAGGTGTCCTCCAATCAGTTTGTATCTCACCCGTACTCCTGATTTGGGGAGATCCTAATCTCTCATCCTAACCTCCTTTTCAATCTATAAAAGGGACCTTCTCTCATAAGGAAAGGCTAATAGTTAATGGAGAATAATGGTTGATAGCTTTTTGCTGTTGGTTTGTTATTAGAAGATTGTTATTACTCCTTTGGCTTTGAGGGATTCAATCTAAGCTAAAGTAGTCAATTGATGGTAATGGATCTTAAGGATGCATTGTGGGTATTGGAGCAATGAACTTGCTGGAAGGAGCTTCAAAACATCAAGGATCTTGTTGTAATCTCTTCCTTTATTGTTAATATAACAATATATTTTCTTTCCCACAAAGTTTGTTTATATTTGATTATCTTTGTTGCATTTATCCTTGATCATTTGCACAGGTTTCATCAAAATGTACTATTGTTGCTTTCACTCTTGTTGGCTTGTGCCTTCTTATAGGTTATCATTCACAAGTCTCATGGCGAAGCTGGAAACTAAAACTAGTGAGGACAACTGTCAATTAAAAGGTGTGATCTCTTGCTAGCTAGTATTTTTGATTGCATAAACCTAGGGGTAGTTATATTTCCTGTCATGGTTTGTTCTAGTCTTGGTTATTGAGTCTAGGGAGACTAGTCTGTGTCCACATAGACCAATTTGTCTGTAAACAAGGAGAAATTTATCAATTTATTCATTCCTTTCAGGTTTGATTCTCATACAATGTTTGGAAACAATGAAACCTAAAATTATGCCTTCATCAACTGTGAAAACATATTTTTTGGAATTGAGAGATATACTACTTCCTACATCTATTGAATACTCTTCTCAAATGGGATATATGATATTTTTTGTCTTTGGAGAAGACAATGATTTCATTTGGATAGACTATTACACAGTCTTTGATGAGGCCTATAAAAGCAATGTCTATTGCTCTTTGAAAGGTTTCCCCAATGTTGATCAGGTCATAGGGCATTTTTCTATATGCACATGTTCCCTATTTAGTCCTAAAAGCAGTTTTCCGTTGATCATCACATGCAACACAAACTTGGTTGTAACAAGAAAAACCATCCAGTAGTGAGAGAATTTTGGAACCAGATACACATTGCAAGATTTGCTCCATCAGAGGTACTAGATAATTGTCTTTCTTTGAAGCTTTATTGACATTTCTGAAATCGAAACAAAGTCATATATCTCCGTTATTCTTCCTTGCATGTACAAGATTCGAGATCCATTGGGTAACCCTAACTGGAAAGATTGTTCTGGCAGCTACAACTTATTAATCTTGGATTTTACTTGTGGTTCCAAGATCGGGTGCATCTTCCCCATCTTATGCTGAAAAGGCTTGGTTTGTGGCTTCATAGGAATAACATGTTGAATAATATTTGAGTCGTATGTATTGAGATCATCATATTCCCAAGAGAATATGTCTTGTGATCATCATATGTCCAAGCGAACATGTCTTGTGATCTGGATCGGGGTGAGACCTAGTGTAAACTTTTTTAGGAGCCAAATTTTTTAATTTTTAAGAAATATAAACTAATATATACAAACTTTAACAACCTCTGAACAATATTTCTTTATAAGCTAGATTTTATGATTCATTCAGAAATAAAGTTTTCTTTATCTAGGGAAAAGAAATCGTAGGATGAAAGTTTGTTTAGTTCCTTAGTATGGTCGCCACTATTGTTGCAAGAGTTGGTTCTAGGCTGTAATAGAGCCAAGCCTTAGCACATTTTTAATGAGATAATAAATCATTGCTCAAAACTTGACTTGGGTTGCTGCAAGACAATCCCTGAAAACCGCTTTAGCGTGTGTTTTTGACCTAATACACTCAGAGAGGGCTCTCTCAATATCCAAAGGCTCTTTACTCAAGAATATTCAACAATCATAGTAAGAAGGCCAGATTTCTTATTAGAGAAGATATTTTGATAAGGTTGGTGGTTGCACATATTTGAAAAGGCCTATTGGGCGATGGACTCAAGTGAAAACCAAAGAAAGGGATAATAGTGGTGATTGCGTTACTTGAGGAAAATGAGGCAAAATAAGTCTATCTTTCAGCAATCGATACTCATGATATAGTAGCAGAAAAGAAAAGGAAAAGACCATCACAGTGAAAGCATCTAACAAGGATGAATTTTCACTACAGCTTTAGAGGAAAAAGACTGGAGGATAATAACTAGATACAGAGCACTAATCTTGAGTGAATTCTGACTAGTCATCATCGAAACACAACACATATCAACTGTGTGTAAGGAGCATGAAAAATGAATTACAAACAAATTTTAACTCAGTCGATAAAGGAAGAGATAGACAATATGGACATGACAAAATAAAGAACATATTGAAAGAATCGATTGTGATGAATCTCACATACCAAGTGAACACGTCTCTCATGCATTACTCCATTTCTGGTCTTCAAAATAACTTAGCTTTCAATAGGATCCCTCTTCAAAAGAGGTTTCTCCCCTCCTTTGAATTTGCAATAGATCATCATTTTATATAACTCCTCAGTCTCCAGGAAGTTGAATCCTCATCTTAGGATTCTTTTTCTAACACCTAAATGAAAGTAAACTAATTATTAACCGTCTTTAACTAATCATAACAGTAATTCGAACTGATTTATGTTAAAAGCACAAATAATCCTAAATTCCAGGGAACTGTCTATCGCAGTGCATGCATTAGATCCACCTCCATGTGCATGAGTTGCAGTGATGGCTATTAAGGGACATGTGTTCCTTATCTGAGGAAAACTCTATTCGATCTGGAGCCAAGCTAGTAAGCATTGAGTTTTTTGTCTACTCTTGTCCCTATGAGAAGATTGTCGATTAAATTTTCGAATTCTGATAGTTGTTGTTGATTCTGCCCAGCTGCATGAAGATAAATCGGTGGCAACTTTTACAGTGGAAGAATTTCCTTTCCTATATAACATGCAATTTTTACAGTGAACCTTTGTATTAAACAACAATCCTGAAGTTGACCAATCATCTGGAGTGACTTGTTGACTATGAATTTCACGTCTTCCTTGTCATTTGGTGATTAATGCTAGTTCGATTTGGTAGATGGAAGGGTTATTGGGAATCCAAACATCAAATAATTGATTTTACTGTCGATGCTGGGCACAAGACACTTCAAACATTGTAGCCGAAAACGACCAGGGACATGGGAAAGTTGATTTTCCCTTCGATGCGTGGTTGTTCTTCATGGCCCTCGGATCACACCTTCACAAAGATCATTATGGGAACATATACCCAATGTATCTACAAAATTTCTCCTTGCTATCTGTGTGTGAATACTTCAAATCTTGACTACTAGGTTTATAATTAACAAACAAAACCCTACCCACCAGCGCGATGAGTATGACTGGGACCACGATCTAGGGCTTCGGGGGAAGTGGCATATTTACATTCTTCAGACGGTGGTCAAAATATTGAAATAGAGTGTGGTTTAAATTTTGTGTGGGTACTCTTCGTGGCATTTCTTGCATGCGTTCGGTGCCCTACCATCTGGAGACAACAATATCTATAATTATGCTGAAAGCTTCAATGACTCAGTAGCCAGAGATATTAGGGTTAAGTAATGTTTTATATGTTCACCTTGATGTCCATAACCTCCTTGACAAACTCTAGTCGTAGCAAGGATACAACACCTTTCCATGATATTTTCAGAATTGTAACCAAATTCCCTCCACCCATAGTTGTTAATACCCCCAACTCATAAATGTTTCTATCATACAGGATGCTATATTAACAATATGATGCATGATTTCATTTCTGCCATAATTTATAGAGACATGATCTTTCTGGTAAGTTGGTATCAGGTCAGAATGGATTTTATACTTCGACAATAAATGGATGAGAGTCTTATTGTTGTACCAAGGATCTCCTGCCCTGATTTAAGAATTTTTGATTCAGAATGCGATTTCTTGATATTGAAAATTTTCTTTTTGCTTATTTATTAGGTTCAAATGCTCTGAAATAAAATCCTCCACTACCAACAGAAACTGATCCTCCAACAAGAAATAACACTTTGCCAAAGCTCAAGGGGTAGTAGAAGAAAAGTTCAAAGATTCCAAAAGAAACTGGACGAAGTAGTCATGTGAATTTCCTCATTTAAATCTTTTGTTGTAGAAAACAAGTGGAAATAAATTCTACACCATTTGCTTGCCTTTGTGGAAATAATGACATATTGAGGGAAAATGTCAGAAGCAACTGCATATTTCAAGTGTTTTTGTGCCGCATGTAAAATAGAGATGTTACACTTGTAGTGGGAGACCCCAGAACACAAACTTTTGTCCCAAAAGGCCCTACAAGGCCTTCAACAATCTGATGCAAGTTAGAGATAATTGGGAGTTGAGATCCCTAGTTGATTGATAAGATCAATGCGATCCTCAAACACATTTTGAATAAAGACACTGAGTAGAACAATTTCCAACATCTGTTACAACATATGCTCCATCTAGGGATGGTGCTTTCCTGTAAAGCGCCAAGAACAATAGACCACGTGCCTTCATCAATTGGGAAACTGACAATCATCCTTATCGAACTCTGAACCTTGTCACCAAGTGCCTTGCAATGATCCAAGAAATGAACGAATTCGACATTTGAGATTAGTGGAGTCGCCAGCGAAATCATGTAGAGTCTATGAACCAAGGAGTCACCAAGTGAACAATCACAGTCAATCGAATGCCTATCCCTTGTTCATCATCAAGAGATAGATCCGAACCTTTGCCATATCCCAGGGAAGATAAATTCGTCCTCCTTCCCCGGCAACGACACCAGAAAATGTTGTCGCAAGAGTTGGTTCTAGGTTGTAATAGAGCCAAGCCTTAGCACATTTTTAATGAGATAATAAATCATTGCTCGGAACTTGACTTGGGTTGCTGCAAGCCAATCCCTGGAAACTGATTTAGAGTGTGTTTATGAACTAATACACTCAGAGGGCTCTCTCAATAGCCAAAGGCTCTTTACTCAAGAATATTCAGTAACCACAGTAAGAAGGTTAGATTTCTTATTAGATAAGATATTTTGATAAGGTTGGTGGTTGCAAAGATTTGAAAAGGCCTATTGGGCGATGGAGTCAAGTGAAAACCAAAGAAAGGGATAATAGAAGTGATCATGTTACTTGAGGAAAATGAGGCAAAATAATTCTATCTTTCAACAATCGATAATCATGATATAGTAGCAGAAAATAAAAGGAAAATACCATCACAGTGAAAGAAGCTATCAAGGATGAATTTTCACTACAACTTTAGAGGAAAAAGACTAGAGGCTAATAACTAGATACAAAGCACTAATCTTGAGTGAATTCTGACTATTCATCGTCGAAACACAACACATATCAACTGTGTGTAAGGAGCATGTAAAATGAATTCCAAACAAATTTTAACTCAGTCGATAAAGGAAGAGATAGACAATATGGCAACGACAAAACAAAGAACATACTGAAAGAATCGACTGTGATGAATATCTCATATCAAGTGAACACGTCTTTCCTGCATTACTCCATTCATGGTCTTCAAAATAACTCATCTTTTAATAGGAGCCCTCTTCAAAAGAGGTTTCCCCCCTCCTTTCAATTTGCAATAGATCATCATTTTATATAACTCCTCTGTCTCTAGGAAGCTGAATCCTCATCGTAGGATTCTTTTTCTAACACCTAACTGAAAGTAAACTAATTATTAACCATCTTTAACTAATCATAATAGTAATTCGAACTGATTTATGTTAAAAGCACAAATAATCCTAAATTCCAGTGAACTATCTATAGCATTGCATACATTAGATCCACCTCCATGCGCATGAGTTGTAGTGATGTCTATTAAGGGACACATGTTCCTTATCTGAGGAAAAATCTATTCGATCTGGAGCCAAGCTGGTAAGCATTGAGTTGTCCGTCTACTCTTGTCCCTCTGAGGAGATTGTCGATTAAAGTTCAAATTCTAATAGTTGTTGTTGATTCTGCCCAACTGCATGAAGATAAATTGGTGGTAACTTTTATAGTGGAATAATTTCCTTTCCTATATAACATGCAATTTTCATAGTGAACCTCTTCATTAAACAACAATCTTGAAGTTGACCAATCATCTGGAGTGACTTGTTGACTATGAATTTCATGGCTTCCTTGTAATTTGATGATTGATGCTAGTTAGATTTGGTAGATGGAAGGGTTATTGGGAATCCGGACATCAAATAATTGATTTTATTGTCGATGCTGGGTGCAAGACACTTTAAACCTTGCAACTGAAAATGACTAGGGACATGCGAAAGTTGATTTTCTCTCCGATGCGTGGTTGTTCTTCGTGGCCCTCAGATCGAACCTTCATAAAGATCACCGTGGGAACATCTTCCCAATGTATCTAAAACATTTCTCCTTGCTATCCGTGTGCGAATACTTCAAATCTCGACTACTGGGTTTATAATTGAAAAACAAAACCCTACCCATCGACGCGATGAGTATGACTGGGACCATGATCTCAGCCTTTGGGCTTCAGGGGAAGTGGCATATTTACATTCTTCAGACGATGGTCAAAATCCTGAAATAGAGTGTGGTTTAAATTTTTTGTGGGTACTCTTCATGGCATTTCTTGCATGCGGTTGGTGCCCTACCATCTGGAGATGACAATATCTATAACTCTGCTGAAAGCTTCGATGACTCAGTAGCCAGAGATATTAGGGTTAAATTAATGTTTGATATGTTCACCTTGTTGGCCATAACCTCCTTTCCAAACTCTAGTCATAGCAAGGATACAACACCTTTCCATAATATTTTTGGAATTGTAACCAAATTCCCTCCACCCATAGCTGTTAATACCCCCAACTCATAAATTTTTCTATTGTACAGGATGCTATATTAACAATATGATGCATGACTTCCTTTATGCCATAATTTATAGAGACACCATCTTTTTAGTAAGTTGGTATTAGGTTAGAATGGATTTTATACTTCGACAATAAATGGATGAGAGTCTTATTGTTGTACCAAGGAGCTCCTGCCCTGCTTTAAGAATTTTTGATTCAGAATGCGATTTCTTGATATTGAAAATTTTCTTTTTGCTTATTTATCAGGTTCAAATGATCTGAAATAAAATCCTCCACTACCAACAGAAACTGATCCTCCAACAAGAAAGAACACTTTGCCAAAGCTCACATGGTAGCAGAAGCAAAGTTCAAAGATTCCAAAAGCAACTGGATGAAGTAGTCATGTGACTTTCCTCATTTAAATCTTTTGTTGTAGAAAATGAGTGGAAATAAATTCTATACCATTTTCTTGCCTTTGTGGAAAGAATGACATATTGAGGGAAAATGTCAGAAGCATCTACATATTGCAAGTGTTGTTGTGCCGCATGTAAAATAGAGATGTTACACTTGTAGTGAGAGACCCCAAAACACAAAATTTCTTACCAAAAGGCCCTACAAGGACTTCAACAATATGATGCAAGTTAGAGATAATTGGGAGTTGAGATCCCTAGTTGATTGATAATCTCGATACGATCCTCACACACATTTTGAATAAAGACATTGAGTAGAACAATTTCCAACCTCTGTTACAACAACCACTATGTTAACGCTCTATAAATTCCCAAAGGTTGTTCGGAGGTAGACTAAATTTATCAGAGGTAACTTTATCCAACCACTTCAAAACTGGGATCTATCCCTTCCAGTTTCAAAGAGGGATTTCTTTGTAATTTTAAGATATGTTTCAGGTTTTAGTTATTAGGCTAGTTAAATAAATAGGAATGTGTTGTTTTGTTTTATAAAATGGCTGAAATATTGCTTACGCGTCCATTGGGATATGGGGTCTGTGTTAAGGTTTGATATCAAAGAACATATTTTATAAGGTTTCTTCACAGGGCAGGATAATGCCAATGTTGGATCCTTTATAATTGAAAGTGATGGATAGATAAAATAGATGAGATAACCAACTATAATAAAGAAGAATTCAAGAATTTCTTTATCACAATATCAGAAGACAAACATTTAGATCTTTAAAATCTAAAAACAGAGTATACGATGATAAATTCTGGAACTTTAACTTCTTTCAAATGATCAGATATAGAAAACAAAATGATAATGAAGGAAGACAAACCATTCAACGACGAGGAGTAAACATCACCAACAGTTAACATGCATGAATCATGTGAATCTTCCTTTTTATTACTGGTAGATCTCTTCAAAAATATTACAGTTTACAACTTGCTTAGGCGTAAAGATTGTTGGGTTATGAAAAAGGTATAAATATCCTCCTTATTCCCACAGTTTGTGATACAATCTTGAGTGACTTTTCTGTTAATTAGGGATAAATAGAATAGAAAATGATTAATATGTCTTCTAGTGATATTATTGAAGTCTCGATGAATAGATTCTAAAATACAGTTGGAATTGTTTGATTTTGTTATAGGATTAGTTAAATATTGTCAAAACCGAATTAGCAAAGGAAATCTTGAAGATGCGTGAGCCATTGGAGGTTAAGGACCTTTGGTGAAAAAGTAGTTTTAAAGATGATTCAGTTTTCTATATTGTAACTTTATAATAATAAAGCAATCTTGAGGATATTTCGATCCTCAGGATGGATTGATTTACTCAAATTATTGTATATATAGAGGATAATAGATCCTAAAAGACAATCTAAGAATTGTGTTCAAGTATTCAGACTTGGAGTTACTCTGCACAAGCCACTTTTGTGAATGATGTACCAACTATGAAGTTAATAAAAAAATTGATCGTTCTCACCATTTCTATATACCGAGTTTCTCATAGAAGTGCTTATAAGGACCAAGGGCCTAGTCTAAAGGAGCTACTGTTTCAGCTGTAATTGTATCGATTTGATTTTTTTTTTACGATTCAATTCCCTTTCACAATAGTTAAGATGAATGCATAAGTGTGTTAATGATTTCATATGGTTTGCATACAAAAGATAGATATATCTCCCGAGTGTTAATGATTGCTGATTCCAATTTCCATTACTGTAGTTTTCTGCTTGACAATTCCTCACATTTTCATACGCACTGTTCCTTTTACTTAAGATTCACATTGGCTGTTCCTTTTGGATAGGTTACAATTTCCATTCCTTTCAGTTAAAGTTACAATAGTTGTTCTTTTCCATTCAATTATGTTTACTGTTCCTTACGATTAGATTACAATTCCAGTTTCTTTCCATTAGAATAATTCACTATTTCCTTTCCAGCAATTCGATTCCTAGTTGATAGTTAATTCTGCAAGTCTTTACTCAGATTCAATCATTTCTTTTCAGTTAAGTAAATTTAGCAGGTTAGCTAGTTCCTTTTCATTCACAGCATGTTAGCAATTAGATTTCAATTCTGTTGAGTAAGATCTTAATCTTAGAATCTTTAAATGAACATTTGAGGAACTTGATTGTGGATAAACTCAGGTTTTCTTTAGCTACGCGATTTTAGCCTCTACAAGCTATCTACATAGACTTTGTTGATGTTCTTGAGATAAAAGATGAATCCTCGGGTTGATAAATTATTGTTAAACTAAGGTTGTTTTTAGACATCTTTAGAGCCCAACATTTTGGCGCCTTGACAGGGAGAATGTCAAAGGTAGCATAGATTATGCCTCTGGAGGACGAGGTATTGAAGACGGAAGGTAAGAACCTACACAGACAATAAGTAAGATGCTTATGCCAATGCCTACCTCCAGCTGACGCATTAAGAGGTTGCATAGGTGTTTTCTTTATTGAATTTCTTTTTGCGTGAAGTGTGTATGACTAAGAAGAAAGATCTTGAAAAACCAAAACCCCCACCAAAAATTACCAAATCCCAAGGCCCAGTGCCCCATGGGAGAAGCACTTTCATAGACGACATCATCTGAAAAGCTGAATCTCAAGCTTCGGTTGGACCTAGGAAAGGATCTACCCGAATCCCTTAGGAAGTAGTCTCACCAACTACAACCGACATTGAGATTCACAACAAAACTGGAGGGACTAAGCAAATCTTTCAGAGCACAGATCTTCCACCTCTCACCCCTTTAGAAGAGGGAAATTCTTGTAATCTGGAGGAAGGGGAAGGAGAAACCAGCGGGGTTGCCAAGGCAGATCCATCACCACCTCCTGATCCTGAATCCCCTAAGAAAGAAGAAGGCATACCTGAAATCCCAAATAGAGTAAGTGCAATCAAATCCCCTAGAGGGTCAGATAATCAAACACCTCAAATAAAATACCCGGATCAAGAAATCCCTGAATATTTCTGTCACATTTTTGATCAAATGGCACAACCAAATCAACAACGTCCCTATACTTCCACATTGGAATATCTGATAGTTGATCTAATTGCCAATGCCCCCATGAAGGCAATTCCCCTACAAAACCTGCCAACCTTTCATGGATTGATCTTAGAAGACCCGGATGAATTCTTATTTTAATTTGATGTCCTATGTAGAGGGTATGATTACACCTCTGAACCCCAAAAATTAAAATTGTTCCCCTCCACTCTGAAAGGAGCAGCTCTACACTGGTTTATGGGACTAGGAGGCAGAAATATAAACTCATGGGATGAGATGAAACATGCCTTCTTGACAAAATATCATGATTATTGTAGAACCAAAGACCTGAAAGATGAAATCTTTCAAATGACTGTGAAAGAAAATGAATCATTAGAAGAATACATTGAGAGATTTCAGTATAATTTACAAAGATCACCCTATGGTACATTACCAGATGAAGTACTTAAGGCAACTCTGATTAAGGGTATAAAAGATGAATGGGTATAAACATTGAATCTAATGGGAAAAGGTGACATTTACCAAGAAACTTATGATAACATCATTCAATTGTGTATCAGGTGCTCACGAGGAATCACACGAACCAAATCAGGAATGCAAACTTCCCTCACCAGAAGTAACAATACTACAAGCAGGGGTGTCACGCGAGATGAAGTTGGTAATCTCTTAGAAAATTTCAAAACAGATATTTTGAGCACTCTAACTACACAATTGGATGTATTGCAGGCCAAACAGAAAAAAATAGAAGCATAACAGACTTTGGCCATATTTTTCCACAGATGCAGAAGAAAAAATGGTCCAAGGGATTGCCCTTTGGATGTGGTTTAGGTTTGCGCTATCTGCGCTAAGGATCATGACATGGAACAATGCCCATCGCTCCCTGGACTGAAAGATGTCTTTAAAGAAGAGAAAGAAGAAACATAGCCATTATATCTGATGGCTCAATGTCGTCAATGGCATAACTGACCCTCAAATACACTAGAAGACCCTTCCTCTCTCTTTCCTGGACAATATAATCAGCAGCAAAATTCTGGTAATGCATGACAGGGCCAACAATTTACTAATCAGAACTGTAAACCCCACCAATACCCACCTGCAAATCCCACTTGGCCAAACCAGTCTGCTACAAATCCTGTATGGAAGAATCAACCAACTACAAACTCTACCTGGCCTAACTCACAATATCCCACCTCATCATGGAAAAATTCAAATAATCCCTACCCTTCACAGTGGCCCAATATGATTGCCCAAAACCCAAATTGGAACCAAAATTGGCAGCGCCCTATGGGGATAAACAATCAATCCATGGGGATGGCCCCTCAAACCCAACCCACGTTGCAAGCTCCACTCCAACTGTGCAAAAACCCTCAATCGCAACTGCGCCCCCAATTATCGGCCCAACCTCACCTAAATCCTAATAATAGACCGACTCAAATCGTCCAGATTATGGAGAACGGGGAAGGGGAAACCAACTCAGTAGGGTGAAACAAACTCCGGTTGAGATCGAGGCATATAATCTCTCCTGAAGAAAATAACATTTCCCAAGAGAAGGAGAATGAAAAACAACCAACAATAACACCCTAGACTTTGGTAATAATAGAAGAAATCGAGCAGGGGGGAAACACAGTCGAATCACAGGATCCTGATAAGGGTGCAACTCCTTTCGCTCCATTCCTCGAAAGATTGATGATAGAAAAACCTGTCGAATATCCCAAATTTGACATTGTAGGGGAACTCAAGAATTTATATGTCAATATTCCACTCCTGCAGGCACTACAAGATATTCCAATTTATGTGAAAATAATCAAGGAACTATGTGGAAGGAAGCCTGTTAGGAAGATAAAAAAATCATCATCGACATTTCACGTAGTAGGAGCCTTGTCTGATTTAATTCTTGGTAGAAAAGAACCAATCAAATATGAAGATCTAGGGAATCCTGTAGTAACAGTTCAGATCCAAGGCTGTTCTTTTCCAAATACACTAGTTGATTTGGGAGCAGCCATCAACATCCTGACTATGGAAACCTACAATACCATGGGTTTTGACCCCTTTGAACCCACCAAAATTATGTTACAATTGGCAGACCGATCTGTGGTTCGACCAGTTGGCACATTACATGATATAGCCATCTCTGTCGACTCTTGGGAATATCCGACGGATTTTCTCATCATCAACCCAAGAAGTGGACTTGAAGGGCATCCATTGATACTGGGTAGACCATGGCATGCAACAACATATGCGTACATAGGATGCCGAATGGGTAATATGAAAATTGCTAGAGGAGGTGTCATAAAGAATCTCATCTTATATCCTCCTTCCAAGCCAAGACCAACTTTCATATATCCACAATTTCCACCACCACGATATCCAGAAAAGGATTTACGAGCCCCTCTCATGTTGGAAGAATCCCTCAGACTTAAAAACCAACTAGAGGATGATGTAATCAGTGAGTTTATCAATATCCCAACCACCGTGAGTAACCCAACTGCCAGATGCTCCAAGTTGTTCTAGACTGTGAAGCATAGGGAGACCCGCTGAAAGATTTAATGGAACAAAAAATTCCAAATACAACTGTTCATAACAACAAATCCATCCAGATTGCACCAGGGAGGTCTCTGAACATCAATCCCAATTTAGATGAACAACAACAACAAAAGTTAATTCAAGTCCTCTCCAAATACCAACAAGCTTTTGCATAGGAGTATTCTGATATGAAAGGTATTGATCCACAACTCTGCACACACCACATTTATATTGGAAAAGACTCTCAACCTATCTGACAACCATAGAGAAGACTGAATCCCCATCTTAGGGATATTGTTAAGGAAGAATTATAAAATCTGTTGGATGTATATTTTATATACCCTATCTCAGATAGTCGGTGGGTTTCCCCATTAGTCATCATCCCAAAGAAAAATGGGAAGTAGAAGATTTGTGTTGACTATAGGGAACTTAACAAAGCCACTCAAAAGGATCATTTCCCCTTACCTTTCATCGATCAGGTCCTGGATACTATGGCATGAAAGAAATTCTTTTCTTTCCTAGACGGTTTTAGTGGCTACAATTAGATTTAGATCTCCCCAGAAGATCAAGATAAAACTACATTCACCTACCCTTGGGGTACCTTTGCATACAGAGTATTGCCCTCTGGAATATGGAATGCTCCAACCACATTCCAAAGGGCCATCCTGAGCATATTCAATGACCTGATCAGCGAAGGGCTTGAATTCTACATGAATGACTTCACTCCTTATGGTGACGACTTTGACCAAGCATTGAATAATCTGGAGAAGGTACTGGAATGGTGCATTTCTACCAGGTTATGTTTAAGCCATGAAAAATGTCACATGATGATGACAGAAGGTGTGGTATTAGGGCATTATATTTATGCAGATGGAATTAGAGTAGATCCAACAAAAATAGAGGTAATCCTTAATCTACCTATACCAGACACACAAATAGAGGTACGTAGTTTCCTTGGCGCTTCTGGATACTATCGTATATTTATGCAAAATTTTGCAAGAACCATTGCACCGTTACATGCTTTGACTGGTAATGTGGAGTTTCTGTGGTTTGAAAAGTGTGATGTGGAATTTACAGGACTGAAGAAGTTAATATTGACAACACCGGTGTTGAGGGGACCAAATTGGAAAATACCATTTCACATCTCCACCGATGCATCAGATATTTCCATAGGCTCCGTCCTTGGACATGAAGAAGACAAGAAACCTTACGCTATTTATTTCATTAGCAAGAATCTTACTCCAACTGAACTTAATTATATAGTAACAAAAAAAGAATTTTTAGATGTTATACACGCCATCAATAAATTTTGTCATTATATAACAGGCTATCCCGTTATTATGTATACTGATAATTTTTCTATTATATATCTAGCTAATAAACTGATTACTAATGGATGGATCACTCGGTGGTTATTACTCTTGCAGGAATTTGAAATCACCATCAAAGATCGACCCGGGAGAGAAAATCTTGTCGCAGAATTCCTATCCTGCATACCCAAAACAAATGACTCCTTAACAGTTGAAGATCAATTTCCAGATGAGAATCTATTTTTCGTTACCACAAAGCCACCTTGGTATGCTGATGTGGAAAATTATCTAGCAACAGGAAGATTACCGACACATCTATCATCAAGGGAAAGAAAACTGATCGTCCAACGTAGCGCATGATTCGCTTGGATCAACGGATATATCTTCCACACATGAGCTAATCTCCAGATCCGTAGATGCGTACGAGATGGCAAAATCTACGACATACTAAAGGCAAGACATGACGAACTCTGTGGTGGGGATTTTGCAGACCGCAAGACTGGACACAAAATTTTACAGATGGGTTACTATTGGCCCTCAATATTCAGAGATGCAAAGAAATACATCCAGACCTGCGACAACTGTCAACGGATGGGAAAACCAGTCCAGGCTAATGAAATGCCCTTGAAAGCACAAATAGTCGCAGAACCATTTGAAATATGGCCAGTAGACTTCATTGGCCCCTTCAATCCAAAGTCAAATCATAAGGCCTATATTATAGTGGCTACAGACTACATGACTAAATGGGTAGAGGCAAAAGCCCTACCAAATGCAACAAAAGAGGTAGTCATCCAATTTCTTTTCAAATTATTTGTATGCTATGGACTACCCAGGGAAATAATCATTGATGGGAGGTCACAATTTACAGCTCATAGAATCACCACCACCCTGGAAAATTATCATATTAAGCACAAAGTTACTTCCCCATATCACCCATAGGAAAACAGGCAAGTAGAAAGCACAAATAAGGTTGTGGAGGCAATCTTGACAAAGACTGTCTCAACAAACCGACATAATTGGGCTACTGAGCTTCCAAATGCCTTATGGGATTATCGTACAACATGGAGTGACACCACTAGCTACTCTCCTTATCACCTATTCTATGGTAAAGAACCCATCTTCCCAATCGAGTTCGAGATTAAGACCCCAAGGATGGCCTAGGAAATTGGACTGGATCTAACAATGACACATACACAATGCCTTCAACAACTCAATGAATTGGATGAAGCACACCTATTTTCTATGGAGTGCACAACTGTTATTCAGCAATAGAGAGCGGCTTGACACAACAAGCATATCAAGAAGAAATCATTCATGAAGGGTGATTGGGCGTTTCTCTACGACTCCAGATTTCATGATTTTCTGAGAAAATTACAGACATGGTGGCAGGGACCATATGAAATTAAGGAAGTCCATGATAATAGCACGGTCACTTTAAGCACCATCGATGGGTCTAGATCTCCTCGCAACCAACCAAAATTTGAACGGTAGGATCCTTACTTACTTCATGGTAGAAAGATTCTTTTGAAGGCGGATGATGGTAAAGTCGTAGCTGGTGCCCATTTTTGGTTAATGGGCACTGGCTACGACTTTACCATCATTTTCCTTCAAAAGAATATTTCTACCATGAAGTAAGTAAGGATGCTACCGTTCAAATTTTGGCTGGATGGGAAGGTAACCCAACCACCCCAACTCCATAAATCATGAATTTTGTTGACACTATACATACTGTATATAGTTTTCATTAAGTATTAGTTTTTCTTTTTCTTTTCATTTTTTTTGAGAAATAGGGAGGATAACTGTAATCAACACAATTAGCACTCTTTTCTGTCCTGCACTCTTGTTTTATCTTGCCACACAGACCCAGTATTTCATAGAAAAATGAATATGTCGTTCTCCACAACAGTAATAGGGTAACCATAATGAACTCATGACATTAGTTGATGACTAATTAGCCTTAGATTCAATAAGAGAATAAATGTTTCCATGGGGAAGTTTCCAAAATTATCCATTGAGATGGTTAAAAGTTAACAAATGCCATTTATTTGAAAGGAACAATTGTTGTTCCTTTGCGCGATTGTTGTTCAATTGAAAGGAACAACTTCTTTTCCTTCGCGCGACTGTTGTTCCTTCTCACAACTTGTTGTTCCTTTAAAAGGAACAACTACTGCTCCTTCTATGCTTTTCCTTATTGGCGTTCCTTTCTGTCATTGTTGTTCAAACACTAGACATTCCTTTGGGGTATGCCTTTCATCAAATAATTTTCACTAGCATTACTTCTATTTATCATGGTAATGATCTGTCACTATTTTGTGGACTATCTCTCATACCTTATCAAAAAAATTTTGGATTAATCTCTTCGAAATATTTTAAATCTTGTTCATAACCTGTAACCACCACAATTTGTTTCCTTTCCCTATATACATACAAATATACTCGAATGATAATTTTCCTCATATTATAATAAGGAGTCTTAAGCACACTTTTACTTGGAATTCTTACACTTCTTTATGCCATCCCTTACTCTTAAGGAGTAGATGAGCCTCCCTTAATAGAGCCCTTCTAAAAAAAAGAAAGAAAGAAAAGTTAAATAAATACAACTAATAAACTTCTCCCACAAAGAAAAGGGGGTCTCATCACGAGCCAACCTACCTCGATCATAGGATAATAACCTAAGTGACATTCACACTATGGATACCACACTAGGGCAATGGACTTTTGACATTTTGTGACAAAGGACAAGAGGTCTCATCACGAGCCGACTTGTTCACTTAAGTTACAATCTAGTGAGTGGCATTATCATCATCTGGCTACCAAACCAAGATAGTGGTCTTATTGGGAGAAGATAAATCAAATATTTATTAAGGATACAGGATCATCTATGGGTTAAAATACAACCCTGTCGAGGCTATGGACGCATGTTGGCAGCAGTGGCTCTACTTGTGGTATGGAAGTTTATCTTAAAAAACACCAAGTTTTCTGTGTGTCTCTAGATTTCCTTTACTCAATAACGGGGCTATCATTTTGGCTATATTTAATAAACTCGGGAAAAGTAACAACATTATGATATGTGGAATATTTTTAAATGAATAGGTTTACTTTATTTGGCTTATTTATCCTTAAAACATTTATGAGTATAGGTATAATTAATTTGAATTTCCACGAAAGAAGACTATCGTTTAAATGATCATCGTTAATATGATTTTTGAAAAAAATTGCATATGATTGGTCCCCATCGACGACGACAGTGCAATTATTACCTCTCATCGGAAATACCTACACTCATTACTTTCACCTACATTGACGGTCGAGGTCGACCTCTACAATAATGAGGGGAGTGGATGTTTGACACATTTTCCAATAAGATTGTAATGATTGTAATAAATGGAAAATCCACATTTTAATACTCGCCGTCTCTGATATTTTCTATTTTTGGTAATATTTTCCCCAAAGTTGGTCTAACCAAGTCGGAAACCAGGAACGATAATCATTCTCATTTTCTCACATAACGATGGGTGGCCAAAGTGTGCACAGGGAACCAACTTTACTATAGGTAACAGAGCAGGCCAGAGAAATTCTACAGCGCCTGGGGTGGACGTACTATTTTAACAGGTTACAAGGCTATGATACAAACATCACGCTTGAATTCTTTCAGAATTTGCAGAGAGAAACCTCCATGGTTCGTGATATACGGATTCCAGTTACTCCATAAATCGTAGCAGAGGTTACATGTCTCCCTAACTCAGGGATTTAGTGGACGGGAAGATATACAACACTCAAAGAAGCTGTATAATCCTTCATGGACCCTGGCAAGGAGTTGGATAAAAAAGGAAAAGGGATTAACCCTAGCATCCTCAGTGAACCATGGAAAGAACTAGTAGGAGTAATTCAGAGGTACATCACCTGTGATGGGCGATATGATGTAATCCAACCATGCCACCTCAAACTACTAGCGGCACTCAAACAAAGGTTAATAATTAATCTACCTTTTTTTCTAAATGCCATGTTACATGAGGTTGCCGTCAATACACAGAAGTCCAAGGATCCTGTTACTATTATCAACCACCATGGATTAGTTAAACTAATAGTAAGTAAGGCCCTGAGTCAAACAAAATTAACATGGGGGGATCTTACTGGGACCAATAGACCTCTGCAATTGGAACAACCTGAATTATACCATGAAAATCCATCACAGAAAATTGAACAGATAAAAGAAGGGGAGACCACTACCTAAATAGAAGTTCCACCTCCTCAATCCGAAGTCGAGGCACACCCTGTCCAAATGACAAAATTTCAAACCTCACGGACAAAGGCTCAGACCTCATAGACAAAGGCTCAAACCCCACAAGCAGGGCCACTAACCAAAAAGAGAAAAAGAGAAATGGATGCTCCTAAAACCCCCATTGAGAGAATAAGGAGAAGAAGACATACAAGAAACCTTGAAGAAATTCATAACACAACAGAGCAACCCTTACAGGAAAATGACCAGGGTATTGAGCATATAGAACAAACTTCACAGGGAAACAATCAAGAAGACACCAAGTCAGCATCAGAGAATATGACAGAACAATGTTTGAAAAGCTATGAGGAAGAAATAACTCAGGTTTTATGGAGCTTAGGAGCCTCAATTGACAGAGATAAATCAAAAGGATATCAAGAACAAGCCTCTTCTTCAAATCCTGCTAAAAATTTCCTTGATATAGAAATGTCATTTCCTGAGGACATAGCATATGAAGAACCACATCTTGAGGCAAGAAGCCCTCCTGAACAGACAAAGCACTTGGAAGGAACATAAGAACAACTAACTGCTGATYAGAATGAGGAAGACATTGAGACTCCTCACAAACAGAAAGMAGGCAAAATCCATAAGAGAAATAGAAAGTTGAAAAAGGAGAACAAGCTATTAAAGAGAAAGGTTAAAAAAGTTGAAGCATTAAAATTGAAGGTTGGAAAACTCAGAGGAATTATTAAAYAATTGAGGAAACAACTAGAACAAGCAGATAAGGCCCACCAAAGAAAGAAAAACAAAAGGTCCAGAGTGCAGGGAAAAAATCCTCTTCCTAAAAGAACAGTCACTACAAACTCTATGGGAACACAAACAGACCCTGAAGAGATAACAATAGAGGATGGCGTAGCTCAGAATGAGGAGGTAATTGCTTCAGACAATTTTAATGCTGAGGTATAGACAGATACCCTATTCTCAGAGGAAATAACTCAATCCCTCGAGCAAGACCCCACCATTAGGAGATTGGAGGAAGAATTGATACACTCCCAAGAAAGCTTGATTCAAAGTAGGAATGAATTGATGACTATGGAAGAACATCTAGCATTCCAATCTCAGCAACATAATGCTATCATTGATATACTGGAAACAAAGATTATACAAGCCCAACAAGCATTAACTCAATCCAGAGATGAGATGGGCACTATAGAATAATATCAAGCATCTCAGTCTCGGGAACAAGATGCTGTTATTGGTAAGCTAAAGGCAGAGTTGGTACAAGCTCAACAAGCCTTAACCCAATCCAGAGAAGAAATGGTCACAAGGGATGAACGTCAAAAGGTTGTTAAACAACTGAAGGATATGTCAACAATGGAAAGTGAAACATATGCTGAGCTCACCAAAGCCCAAGAAAAGATTAAGAAAATGAAAATCCAATTTGAAAAAGCTTTGGAGAAAATCAAGGAGATTTGTGATGTTTACTCTGATGCAATCAACTGTAGAGCCCCTGCCACCAATTATACCCTATTCTTGCTAGAACGTTACCTGTTGGTAAGGGTAAAAGCC
>SNQJ01S0065971.1:105187-136168 GCA_010110895.2 Picea sitchensis | reverse complement strand
AGAGGGGGTACCCCCCCTCTGCACTCCCCCGCGTGGAAGAGTGTACATACTTATGGGGTGTAAATACTTCATGGGGTATAAACACGGCTGAAAGCAAGGACCTCTGAATCAGGAAGATAATTAGGCTCCACAATCAACATATTTGCAAGTAAGACTATTTTATATGGATATTACATGTCATGTCATTTTCGATGGTATGTGAAACGTCACATAACTCCTCAGGGTTTGAGAGTTATGGCCTTACGAAGTTGAAGGACCCTCATATGATTGGCTTGAAACCCCAAAAGGTCAAAGAAGTCAAAGTGCTTGCAAAGAAGAAATTATATAAATAATAAAGTGAAGTGACAAAGTCAAAGAGGATCATTTAAATAATAAAGTGAAGTGACAAAGTCAAAGAGGATTATTTAAATAATAAAGTGAAGTGACAAAATCAAAGAGGATTATTTAAATAATAAAGTAAAGTGACAAAGTCAAGGAGGATTATTTAAATAATAAAGTAAATAGAGAACTTTCTAATTATGGAAAGTGGTTATAAGAAGGTTAACCCTAAAATGAGGAAAATGGGTTAAGTGGTCAAGTGGCTATTGGATACATGGACAAGTGGCAAATTGGGAAAATTTGGACATAGGTGACTATGTGGACAAAGTGGCTATGTGGACAAAGTGGCCTAGAAGATACTTCTAAGGAAGCTACTTCAAGAGTATAAATAAGAGGCAAGGCTCTATCATTTTAATCGCACTTAAGAATATTGATCTACACGTGACGGAGGTAACCAAAGGATATCTAATCCAAATTTTAGAGGGAAGGTGAAGTAAAGAAGGTCGAAATTCAAGGGAGGATAAATTATTTTGATGATGCTTTCTAAGGTATGTTATTTACAGGTCATCTCACCATTTTCGCAATAACTTTTTTTCTAGTATGATTTAGACCGTAAAATTGGGAGGCCATTGAGGAAACATATCCAAGTATCTTTGGTACAAATTTTGGCTTGTGGGTTGTTGTATTTTTGGATTTACACTCCATGAAAAATAGGGTTTGTGGCTAGTCCTGAAACTAGTCTAAAACAGGTGTTTCGGGTAAAAACGTCATAACTTCTCCATAATAGATCCAAATTAAGTAAGACCATATGTGTTGGCTAGAGTACAGTCTTTAGTATTCTTTGTGAAATTTTCAGATCCATACAACAAATATTTTGTGTGGGGCACACTCTACAAGTGTGTTCTCTAGAATAAGCTAGAATTCAACAACATATGTCATTTTTGCTATAACTCCTTTTCTGAGAGGTTCCAAGTAGTGACACCTGGAGTAATTTCACAAAACACATTGAAGAACATTGTGTACTATTTTCATATCTTTATTCATTACAGGTACATAGTTATGATTATTTCAAGTTAGGGTTGTTGACTAATCCAAAACTAGTCATGTGAGACTAAAGTAAAGTTTGATAAAAATGCTAGTCTCTTGTTGTTAAATTTAAGGAAGGTTTGCAGGTTGAGGTACAGGTTGGTGCATGGTTGATGCACTTGTTTATGGTACAAGTTGATTACAGGTTGTTTGGCATAGGTTGGTGCATGGTTAATGCACTTGTTTATGGTACAGGTTGAGGTATAGGCTGATGCATGGTTCAGGTTATTGGTACAAGTTGTTTGGTGCAGATTGATTGGTACAGGTTTACAGCAGTATATCTCACAGTGATAGTGTGACAGTGGTTGCATCATTCTACTTATACGTTAGGGTGGTTGGACGGGGCAAGGACAGGTGGTTGTAGCCACCTTCTGGTTGTAGCCAAAGAACATAGGGGGTTGTATCCTCCTTCTTATTGTAACCAGAGAATTGGGGAGTTGGAGCTTTCTTCAGGTTGTAGCCTAAGAAACTAGGGGGTTGGATCCTCCTTCCATTTGTAGCTATAAAACAAAGGAAGTTGGTGCTTCCAATGAATGTAATTCTTCAAGACATATAAGAAAAATCATTATGTGGTTTTCTCTCGCTTTGGGTTTCCACGTAAAAATATTGGTGTAATGTGTATGTGTATGATTGTTCATTTGTTCATTGTTTATTTACTCTACAAATATTGAATGATAATTCTACATTGATATAACACTTGCATTATATGGTTAAAAAGGATTAGATTGCTCTATTACTGATTCACCCCCCCTCTCAGTGATCCAACAATGTCTATCGAACCGGGAGATCCACCTATGAAGATAGTGAAACGGCCATGGTTTTTGTGATATCGAGTCTAAACCTAACAGACAAGCTACCCATTTTTGTATTCTCTTTGATAATAAAGCTAAAACGATGGCCAAATAGATGTGTGGGTTGATCTCTGGATGGTTTCCTTCCGGGGATTATACACCAACTTCAGCTTCGAGCTTCACCAACAATGACAAGTACATGCACAGGTTCACAATAGGTTGTTGATGAGTGTTTTTTTAGTTAAATGTTTCAGGCTTAACTAATATGGTGCAATTCAGAGGTTATAGGCATAATTACAAATTAGAATTTTAATTTGGACCTGTAGTGCATGTAATCTGGAGGTTAAAAAAAAAAGTGTTGTGCGTCTAGTGGATGAATAAAATCATGTGATGGAAAAAGGGAAACTTGTGGATTCAAATTGAAGAGAAGTGAGCCATATGTATTAGTACAGAAGAGTGCAGATCCAAGTGGTGTGCATAAGTGCAGTAGCGAGCCACCGAATGGAATCAAGTTACATAGCGACAATTATAAAGAACCAAAGCCTATTGGAAGGTTTGAAATAGATGTCAATTTTTTCAATGTTATAAATGTAAGTACAATTTGGCATCGTCATGATGTGCTTGGTGGAGCAAAGAGGATCCTCAAATGTGTAGAAATTCACATGCCATATGCTTAGTGATTTTGTGTGTGTGAATTTGCTCAAAAGCAAAGTGTGTAAGAGGTCATGTGGAGCTTTATCTAGAAAACCTAATTTCCAATAGAGAAAACACAAGCATCAAATATTCTGGAGACAGTATTACCCTATTCCAAGAAATTTTCATAGAATAAGCATATGTGGAAGTTTTGGAAGAAAACCCCAATTTAACGTTGGCGAGAATGGTGCCAATGAATATAAGAAGAAGAAGAGAATGATGAAAAGAATCCCAACATTCTTGGTAGAAGGTACATTTTTATTCACATGTTACATTTTTTTACATTTTTCTAATTCATATAGATGCTCGTTGATGTTGCAGGAACCATGTCGCTAGAGCTCTTTGATTAAATGAAGTTGTCACACTTATCGATCCAAAGGATTATTTGAAATACCATGGAGAATGTTGAGATGTTGGTGGTTAAGATATACTCCACACAAGAACGAATTGGTCCAATAGAAGTTGAAAAACATGACAGGCAAAAATTGAAAATATCAACAGCAGGAAAGGAACGATTTGTGGTCCCATGAAGTCGCTCATTATGCAAACAATCTAGATGAATCCATTCTTCAAGGCAAGGTGTTGATGTTTATCATGGATATCAGAGTATTCATCTTGAAGGTAGCATTCATTTTGAAAATCTTGTTGATGGAAAACATAGGAATGTTAAAGATGGAAATTTCACATCTTAAATTGTTGCGTTGGTGAGATTGATGAAAGAGCACGAAAAAGGCATGATCATTGAAAATATAGCGGGATGAGGAAATTTTTGAATTTATGGGCCAACAAAGCTAGTGATGTGTGATGGGAAATCATTTAGTTATAAGAGAGTGGGAGACAAATACATTCTTTGTGAAGTCTAGTAAATGCAACATGGGATCAGGTGGTGGAGATGACAAAGATTTTAAGTGGAGAAGAACCAAAGAACCAACAAAATCGGTTAAGCATCTTGCAAACGATGAGGATGGTGAGTTTGGGATGAAGAAAAGGCGATGGAGGAAGATTCCTAACAATCAGAAACTCTAGCCTACCAAATTTTAGAAGGTATCCAAAATTAACATATTTATGATTCTCATGTTTTGATGAATGTAATAGTGGAGAAGAGGATATATATTTTTAATAGCATTGGGGGGAATCACCTTGAAATTATTCTTGGTCATAGTTAAGAAAATATTAAGGAATGTCATGTGAGGTATATAAAGACTTATAAATGGTCAAAATTTTGTAAAAGAGTCAAATGAGTTTGAAACAAGTGAGGGAACTTGAGAAATACCAAGTAATGAAAGGTCAAGAGTTTGTTGAATTATGTAGTTTGAGCAAAGTCTGTGTCATGAAATTTTGAAAATGGCCAAAGTAATTAAAGTTCATGTTATGTACTTTTGCAAGTTGATGCAAAGAATCATGTAATTGTTAAGTCTGTAGATATGGACGTAAAGTCAATTCAAGTGAGTAAAAGTCATGTCAAAGTCAATTACTAAAGATTTTATCTATGTAATGAAGTCTTGCTTAATTAAGTGAATGTCAAAGATGGAGACAAAATTGAATTTCAAATAATTCATTGATTTGTAATTGTTAAGGGTGCATGATCATTGTTACTGAAGACCCTAAAAAATTATATTGAGTCATGTAATAAGGTGAAATCAAATTGAGAGTGGAGTCAAAGCAAAGTTCAAGTCATATCATTGGTGCGTCAATTAAGTTTTCCAAGCCAAGGTCATAGGTTTCCATGTTGGACATTGTACAACCCAACAAGAAACATATTTTGTAAGAATGTAATGGAAGGTAATGAAGAAGGTTGTGGGTGTCTTGTTGGATATAGAAATATTTCCTACAAGAAACTATTTTATGCAGGCAATGCAATGGAAGATTCAGAATTAATCAAGAAGATGACTGATGAAAAGAGAAGATGATGTTGACTCCATGGAAGAGAAATGCAATAAAAAAGAAGATTGATATATAAAGAGAAAATGATGTAGACTTCAAGAGAAAAGGATATTTGTGGCAGAACCCTACAATAATAAAGTTGTAACATAGAGAAGAACAACTTCCAGTTGTGGTTGGGTAGAATTTGTTGAGACAGGTCCACAGTTGCAAATGTGGGTAGATTTGTCTAGAGAAAGGAGAAAGTGAAGCTCTTGAGAGGAAGTGAGAAAGCACAGAAGCCTACAGCTATTCTAGTTGAGGAGCATAGGAACATCAGAAGGTTCTAGTGGAAGGAACTGGGAATACCAAAAGGACAAGTTCATGAGAGAATCTTAGTGAGGTATTGTGTAGCAAGGTGAAAGAGACTTATTACTACAGAGGCTATTTGCATCTCATAGTGAGCATGGAGAAGTTCATAGAAGAAGAAAGGAGAATGACTATGGATGGTCAGGTAAAGGGTTCAAAAGGAATCCATGATAGAGTGAAATAATACATAGACTCGATGGCAAGGAAAATTGTAATAGAAGGAATTCTATGTGTGAACAAAAATAAGTAAGAGGTGAGATAACAGGACAAGGACAAGGATGTAACGAAAGAAAAAGTGGCAGAAGGTAGACACAACAAAGCAAGAGGAATGAAGTAATGGAAGTATGAAGAAAAAAGAAATAAGCAAGGCAATGCATAAGTAAAAGTATTGTGTGGTTTGAGATTTAGATACAATAAATCCATGAAGTATGGCATTCCTAAGAAGTTTAATGGTCCTTGGATGTTGTATTAATGATGGTCTTAGTATTTTTTTTGTATAAACACTAGTTTGAAATGAAATTGTATCTACCTGATGTAAGCTTGATGAGGCATGTATTCCCCATAGTTTGTTAAAGTTCGTGATACTCTAAAAAACACTTTGAAATGTATGGATTGTGGTCAATTGAAACCTCTGATGTAATGAATGGTAGTCGTGGAAGAGATTTTTCTCAACCATGGGCAGAATCATCGATTTCAGGCAATGCACATATGACATAAACATCGATCTGAGGAAGTCAACAGGATTTCAATTCATGATAAAGGGACTTGAGTAATTTGAGCATAAAAAGGAGATTGAAAGTCGTGAAAAGGGGGCTTGCATGGAAAATTGTGAAATAAAATTTTGTGATATGACAGGGAACTCATGGACAGGAGTCCATGAAAAGTTTTTTTCATTGTGAGTCTGATGCAGGAGCATTGAGAGCATGGTTATGGGTATGTTGAAAACCCATGTTGAGGATGATGATGATGGTGATGTATGAAAAGTTTTTTTCATTGTGAGTCTGATGCAGGAGCATTGAGAGCATGGTTATGGGTATGTTGAAAACCCATGTTGAGGATGATGATGATGGTGATGTAGGGGGAATAAAGGTACAATTATGCATATCATGACAGAAAAATGGTTGATGAACCATGTACGAGAAAAAAATTCCTAGTGAATCGACAGATACAACGGAAGGTTTCTTTTTTATATGGACTTTGAATATGTTTATGATTGCATATACATCAAGACAAAGAGAAGAGAAGAAAAATAAAATGAATATGAAATGAGTTCAAGGGACCAAGTGAAAAAAGAGGCATAATGGGGTCACAAGTGTTTGATAAGGAAGCGGTATCATATCATCCCTACTTGTGAGCATGAATAATTAAATAAATTATATGATTCTTTGTAATAAGGTAGACTAATTCTAGAAGTCTACGTGAGTGTGAGATATGAGGAGAAATGAGAGGATCTAGGGATGGAGATCTCTTGAGAGATTCATGGAGATATTGTGGAGGAAGTTGTGGAGATACTTATGGAGATTGTTTGAACCAACCATCTAATTATGTAATAATTGTTATGGACACCTATGGTTATATAAGGAACCGTTTGTAAACTAAATGGATATATGGGAGTGATGATTTAATAATATTTCCCCTTCGAGGTTTTCTTGAGCATAAGCTCCAAGTGTCCCTTGCTTTGCTTTGTATATAGTTAGATGTTTTTGTGTAGTGGCAGTGGGGTGTTGCATTACATACAATAGATCCACATGGTGCTTGGCATGCATCTAGTGTGTTTATCGCTATATGAGAGGTTTTCTCATAATGTGGCTACATTTTCATAATACCCCTTCTAATACAAGGAGAAAACTTAGGCCTAAATATCATGTCACATGAGTGCAATGCTCAATAGGAAGAGGTTACATTCATGCCTTTTGTGGCCCTCACTATATATAAAATGATTATGGAAAATTGGCATCATACAAATATTATATGCTTGACTACAGTGCTCAAATTCATCAGGAAACTTAAAGGATTATGTATACACTGATGGTCATTCAATCATATATGGGAACATTGCGGGATTCATTAATATCTCAAGGAAGTCACACAAAAGTGAAAATTGTATATTTGTCGAGACAATTAATGAAAAGAAAAGGGAAAGGTTCATGTCTAGGATTGTGAAATTCTATGTTTGTGTAGTTGTACAATTCAAAATTTGTTTGTTAGATGAGTTGTTAATAGACTATAATTTTAGGCATGAACCTACTCGAAAAAAAAAAAAAAAAAAAGGCATGTTGTTGGTCTTATTTTAGAGGTCCCAATGGGACCCAAGAAGAAGGAAATATGTTATGATCCAATGCTTTAGAAATAATAAAAAGACAATGAATTACAGTCCACTTCGAGGGGAAAACCTCCTTTTACAATATATCCAATTTAGAATACAATATTAGATGTGATAATATAATATTAAGACAAAGTTTCTTTGTTATATACATATAGGAGGAAAAGGGTACAATTATAATGAAAGGGTGCAATGAAGGGTTCTAGCCGACATACAAATATAACACTAGAAATGTAATAATTCAATATCTAGGGCTTAATAAGGGGTTTTATACATAACATGGGGATTTGTCTGGGGATTTTTCTAGGGCTTAACATGCCCCTCCCTTTCAAACAAGTGTTTTCCTCGACACTTGACAACCGTAGTTGTGTCTGCATGAAGAAATCATCTTATCATGTCACCTCTTCCACTGGTAGGTTCTTCCACTTGAAAGGGTCCTCGGTAATTGCTCGATTTCCCAGCTTCTTAATATTTTTCACTAGGATTTTGTCATTGATTATCTTCTTTAAGCAAGAAACATGGAAGAATGGATTTACACTTTCTGATCGCAGATGAATAGCATGGTCATGATATTGAGTAGGTGGAAGACACTTAAGCATCTCTCCAATTACCTTGGAATGATTGTCGATGACTTTTTGGAGATACATTGGAGCTTAGGCTATAGATGTTTGAACATCTAGTGAGCACAATTGTGAAATTACACCATGGTGTCCATTTTTGAGTAATTTTGTCATTATATTAGAGATTATCACTTTAGAGGGTTTCCATTGGATACCTCTAAGCTCAATTTCCTTGCCTTCTGAGGAAAATCTCATTAAAATATATTGAAAATCAAGGGCCACCGTTCCCAATGATTGTAACCATTGGACTACTAATATAACATCATCACCACCCACTTTAATTGTTTTCATATTCCTATGGTGCGATATTTGAGAGTGTTCTTCCGGATTTTGATGGCAATCATGGGACTATCCAATAAATACTCCCCCATATTAAGCTTAATAATATGGCACTTCCCAGAACAATTTATGGTTCCTCCATATGCAATCATTACTTGAAAATATGGTGTTGGATATACAAAGCAATTGAGACCTTTTGTTAATTTGTAATTGATGAAGTTATGGGTACTACCAAAATCAATCAACATTGTTCCCTTTTTATTTTTTATAAATCCTTCTATATTGAAGGTTTGTGGAGTATTGATGTCATCCAATGCATGACAAGATATCATTTGAGTAATCTCTTCTAGCTCTAGATATTGAGATGGTTCAAATTCTTGATCTTCTTCCTCGTTATTGTCTATGTATAACACTTTCTTCTCACTGCATTTATGTGTCTTACTGTACTTGCTATCAAAATTGAAACATAGTCCCTTTTCTCTTCTTTCATCCATTTGTTGAGGTGTCAACCTTGTCAGTTGAGGTACGCTTGTCTTATGAACCCCACAACGATATTTGCTTCCTATGTGTGCTCCAATGGTATACTTGTGTCTAGCCTTATTATTGGCTTAAATATGATGAGAAGATTGCATAGCTTCCATAATATTTGCAGGATGTCTTAATAAAATCTCATGTTTAATGTCTTATTTTAATCCACCCATGTAAGCTTCCAACAATTGATCATCACTTATGTTATCTACCCCTTGTGGCCAATACCTGAAATTCTGAATTCTATTCTTCAATATCACTTAAGTGCTTGATTCTTGTCAATTGGCTGAAGTATTCATGTTCCAGTACTTTCCCATATTGTGCTTCTAAGTCTCTTGTAAATAAACCCCAAGTAGAATGATAAAGAGGGGGCTTCATTTTAACTACCCATTGATACCATTGATATGGTTTTATCTCAAAGTTCAAGGTTTCTATGTGAATCATTTTCTTATCATCCATAATATTATACAGTTCAAAATATTGCTCTATTTGGTTCACCCAGGTAAAGTCTTTGTTCCATCAAACATCTTTAATTCAATCTTGGGAAATTTGAATTTAGGACCCCCACCATAATTAACAACACTATTAGAGTTAAATCCACTAGAAATTTTCTTATTATCGGTAGGTTGTTCAACCAGAATACTAACTTTATTTTCGTGAGTTCCTTTCATTTTGATATCTCTTTTAGAGGCTCTCATCTAGAGCATGAAATATCATGGAAGACAAAGAATTTTGCAATTCCTTCATAGATTTTTGTATTTCTTATTTATTTTCATCCATCTTATTTTTCATGTCATCCATATTATTTTCCATGTCATCCATCTTCTTATTCATCTTATTTTCCATGTGTGTACTATTTTCATTCATCTTCTTATCCATCTTATTTCCCATTTCTGCCATATTTATTTTCATAGTTTCATCCATCTTATGTTTTAATTGTGTATTGTTTTCCTTCATCTTATTTTCCATATGTTCCTGAGATTTTTTTAAATGCACGTGTTTTAACATACTACTACTCATTTCATCAACTTGGTTCTTTAATTGGATTTGCCTATTTTTTAAGTCTTCATTTTCTTTAGAAGTCATGCTTGTGTTTTTATGAGGAGTACTAGTATTTTTTGGAGGATCCTTTGAAGCCATGTGATAAGATGATAATTCTCCTTTTTTTTTCCTCTTTATCACAAATTTTGAATCACTGAAAATAGATCTTTCAATAAACAGTTATACCAATTGTAAGTTATGTACCTTTAAATCCCATAATTTGGAGTATGTCCTCCTGGCCGACCTTCTTTATGATGTATTTCTGAAATTGTGTCCCTTCTATGTTTGAAATTTTGGCTCGTAGTACTCTAAAATGTCTTCTCTGCAATGCCATAGTTCTGACCAAAATTGGAATTGCCAAGTGAAAGATAGGGTAACTTTCCCAAACCTTGCTGATTTTTTTCCTTTCCAAGAGAGTGAACTTGTACAAAATGCCACATGTCCAATATTTAATACCTAATTTTGAAATTTTAACCATAAATAGTATGGACTTTCCTCTTTGAAATTCAATAGGTCTCATAGAAATTGGATCCTCACTGAAGAATATATGACGTTTTTACCCAAAACACATGTTTGAAACTAGTTATAGGACTAGTCAACAAACCTTATCTTCCACAAGGTATATCTCCAAAAGTATAAAAACCCAAAAGCTGAAATTTTAACCATAGATACCTTGATATATCTTCTAAATAACCTCCAAGTTTAGTTGTCTAAAGCATCCAAAGAAAAAAAATCTATAACAAAAATTCTAAGATGACTCACTTGAAGAAGTAAAACCCTAGGTCTAATGCTCTAATACCAAATGTTATGATCCAACGCCTTAAAAATGATAAAAAGTCAATGAATTAAAGTCCACTTTGAGGGGGGAACCTCCTTTTAAAATATATCCAATTCAAAATACAATATGAGATGTGATAATATGATCCTAAGACTAAGTCTCCTTGTTATATATATATGAGACAGAGGGTACAATTATAATGAAAGGGCGCAATGAAGGGTTCTAGCCGACATACAAATATAACACTAGAAATGTAATAATTTAATATATAGGGCTTAATAAGGGGGTTTATACATAACATGTGATTTTGTATGGGGCTTTGTCTAGGGCTTAACCAAATAAAATTATATTGTATAACTTTTAATCTTAAGAATTGTATTGCCAATTTGCATTGATGGAATATTGAAAGATTTGGTTTCTTCTAAAATGTTTGTTTTTTTAAATTATTATGTACAAAATTCTAATAGAGATTTTTGCAAATAGTTATTGCATTCAAATTATTTTTATCTATTGATTTGGGTTTTATAAATACAATGCATGTTTGTTCATATGGTATCCATTTTTACGTTAGTATCTGTTAGTCTTTAGTTTTGCCTTGGTTTAAGTAAGAAACCCATGTCCTAAAACCCTCCTTATCCATCTCTCATTTTTTGTTTTCAGTTGTTTTCATTTTTTTTAATTTTTTATATTTCACGGTTTGCATTAATTTTTGATGATTTATTTGAGTTTTGGTTATGAAAAACATTGTTTAAATTAGAAGTGTCTCCTTTATGCTGTTGGAATTTCAAATTTTAAATTGTCAAAATGTGCTACAGGAATAAGCCTATTCTCGTAGCGCCAAATAATCATGACAAATCGTGCGCCTGCTATCCCGATTCAGTTATAATAACTAGATCATGAGCTAAGAGTTCATGTGTTCCCGTGAGAATTTGGTAATCATCTCTAAATCCAGCATGTTCAGAACATAATCGCTATACACACGCGCAGGGTTCGTATCAAGATCCCCTGTTATTTAATGATTATTATGTGATCAGTTCGAGTTGTTTTAAGTTCAACCCTGCAGGAAGAAATACAGGCATCCATTCAAAGCATCAGGCATATCAGCAATTGCAGGAAGGAAATTCAGAACCCGAGGGCGTTAGTTGCAGATTTGAGTTGAAATGGCGCCAAAGCGTAGCGGACAAGTGGCCAAAATCGAACCAGAAGGTGCCGAACTCCTTGAGGCCTACCCTCAAATGGCTCAAAGATTCAAAGACGTTGGGTGGTTTGAGTTCCTCACTATGTTTCAAGGATATGACGAACGGGTTTCCATGGAATTCTCTTTGAATTTCGATGGTCATGAAGTCAAATTCGGTAAAATGTTGATGTTGGTGACAGAGCAGACTATAGCCAAGGCTTGCAGGCTCATGGTTGGAGGGGAAATATGGTGGAAGAAGGAACACGTGGTCACTGAGTTTGTGAATCAATTCCTCCTTCCAAAGAAGCAGAATCTGGATTGGAGAAGGGGAATTCCTCGCAGCTGGATCCGACCCGAATGGCACACTGCCCTGGTGGTGATTCACAGGTACATCACCTGCGAAGGGAGGTTTTCTTTGATCTATATCTATCATATCAGAATATTGATGCATCTAAATGGTGACTACCCTTTAAACCTTCCTTATTTCCTGATTAAAAGTTTGACTAAAATGTCCAGGAAAGTACAATCTGTTTCCACTAATGCCGAGGGAAGTTTGTTCCATCAAGTCCTGATTAAAACCCTAGTCATGTCTGCCCTAAATGAACTACAAAAGCCCTAGAATTGGCTCACGGAATCCTTAAAACCTATTGTTAAATCAAATAAGTCAAAAAAGGGCAGAGGGAGGAAAACGGTTAAACAGGGTCGAGATGTTGTTGATGAAAACCCTGTAACAGATGAATCTTATGATAGCAAGGTAACTAAAAAGAGCAGGATTAAAAGACCTAGATGGGAGCCCAAACATGAGGTGGTTCCTGAGGAAGATGTCAAAGAAGAGATGAATTCAGAAAATGATTCATTTGCTCAAACTGCAGTCAAGACTGAAATGCCATCCACTAGCAAAAAGAATGTTGTAGTCAAAGGAAAAAGGAAAAAGGGTGCGTGTCTATCACAAAGACCCCGGATAAATTCAACCAGAGATACTAACAAGTATCGGCTGAACTCAAAAGAAATGTTCAATCCTGCCATTAAAGAAGAGAACACCATAATCATAGATGATGATTTTTGAGGAGGCTGAAACAAGCACCAGGAAAAAAGCTAAGAGGACTCCTTTTCCCAAGAAATCTGTCAGCAAAGGAAAAGGAAAACTATCACCACCTGCAGGCCCTGTAACGAGAGCCTCATCTAGATTATCTAAGGCTAAAGAGATGGATAAATGCATCAGTGAATTTCATGAAGAAACAGAGGATTACATGGAAGATTCAGATTACCTACCAGATGTACCTGGAGCTATGGATTCATCAAGTTCTGAAGAAGAACATAGCTCGGGATTGATTTCAAAATATCAGGTTAAAGCCAAAGAACCCAGTGTTACTTTAAATCTGAATGAAATTGCACCCTCTGAAGATTGTTCAGGATTCAGAGTCGAGATTAGAACTGATAAGGAAAAGATTAAAGAATTTCAGAAAACCATAAAATAGTTAAAGAAGGAAAAGATGCAGGTAGAACAGTGGAATGCTCGCCAACAGGAAAGAATTCAAAGTCTTAAAAAGAAGAAGAAGGAGCAAAGGGCGTTGCTTAAGTAACTCAGGGAAATCAATTTTAGGCTTTACTGGCACAATGTTGTGTTAACCACAAAGCTCAAGCAGAAAAATGCCAAAGCCTCTGCTGCGATTTTATCTTAAAAGTAACATCAAGATTGGTTACAATTTTTGTTTAAAGGTGCTCCAGGAGATATGGAAAATAATACTCATTTTGATCAAGGAGATGCTAAGATATCGATCTGCTTTACAGAGTCAAACAAAATCTCTATTTTGTAGAGTATTGCTGGCAATATTTGTTATATTAAGTTGTTGAGCTATGGACTATTTTGGAAATAGTAGCTCATTTTTTAATGACATAATTTAGGATCTGGATACTCTTGGATTCTAGTCATTTAAAGTTGTCTTAGATAATAGGATCTGGTAGTTTCATAGTTTTTTTAAATAGACAAAAGACATACCTTATGGTGGTCGAAAATTTGGATATCTATAGAGACTTTTTGTGGAGATTATTGTAAAGGCATGTATGTTCAATTGACACTTAATAGCAAAGGCATATGGATGGTTAGACCTTCTCTTTTCTACTCTGTTATTTCATTTTCATGCTTGAATTTATTATTCAATTTGCAATGCTTTTGTTTCTTGAATGATAATTTATATAGTGAAGATTTTGTTGTAGAGATAATTTTCAAGTAATGATTTCAAGTTGATACCCTTGTTTCTTTATGATATATTGAAACCAAACTTTGTGAAATTGACAAATTGAAGATTTCACTTTCTTTTTCTTGAATTGGTTTACTCCATCTATGTATCTACCTATTATTCAGCCAGTGGGATATGCAATGTTTTAATCTTGATTTTCATGCCATGTTGTAAGTTTGACCCAGTTTTCAACCATCAAACCAAAACCAAATCATAAAACCCTCAAAAATACTTTGCAATAAAATCAATGATGCCCTAGCTTGCCCTTACCAGTCGAGTGCAACTTTAGGGACTAACAGTATCCTTAATGTGTAGTTTTAGGATGATAGAAGTAATGATGAATGTGTTACTACACCTCTTCCATTTCATTGCACTAATGCTTCTTGAAGAGGAAGAAAGGAAGATAGGAAAATCTTTTCGTAGGAAGAGTATAACGAATTTTTGAATGTACCTCCTTCATAACATCCACTTCCTAATTGTTAGTCCTTAGACATACTATAATCTCTTACCCTTGATTTTTAGCCTATGTGATTAATAAATTCATTCCTATCTTCTCACTTCCAAAAATTATTGTTCTACCATACATCTCTTTATATCAAGTTCCCTATACACTTGTCTTTTATAATTTTTGGGTGTTTTTTCTTTGCTTGAGTTCATTTTCATATGCTTTTAGTGAGATAGATTTGAATATTTACATGGTTTGAGTATCTCCCATCAGAAATTCTAGTCAAATTTTCAAAAAGTTCTTAAGCCTAAAGAGAGACAGAGACACTACAAGAATGTCATCATTCTTGTAGCGCCTAAAATCATCATTTTTAACGCATCTTGGTCTCGAAAATTGTGTTAACTGTCGCAAGAGCATGTAGATGATCATGCAGAGAATCGTGCAGTAATGGTGACTATCGCCAAAATGATGATACATTATAGGGATATTGTTTACTAAACACAAGTATGTACATGTTAATGCATCCACTAAAGTTGGGTTTCAGGTCACGATCTGAAGCACTTAAAGTTATGATTTGATTTTGAAAATGAATTTGTATAACTAGATTGGGAGCCTAACAACATTTTTCAGCTGAAGGAACCTTTTTGTATCAGTTGCATGTGTAGGAATTTTTAAAGCTCAATCAAATTGAAACCCTAGCATTTTGACATAAATAGCAGTCAGTGTGATGGCTCCCAAAAAAACGTGTCCAGTTAGTTGTTTGGAACCGATAGGGGGCGAATTGTTGGAAGTATATCCTAAGATTATGCAAAAATTCATCAATGTAGGGCAAAATATGGTGGAAGAAAAGTCAAGTGCCTATAGATTTATCCAATCAATTTTTGGTCCCAAAACACCATGATGTCGACTAGAGTCAAGGAATATCAAGTAAATGGCTGAAGGAGGAATGGCAGGGCATTTTGACAATGGTTCAGAAGTGTATAACAGGTGAGGGAAGGTTTTCTTATGCGTATTGTTATCATATGAGAATTTGTATGCATCTAAATGGAGACACATAGATGAATCTACCTTTTTACCTATTAAAAATTTTGACCAAAATGGCTAAGAGGGTGCAGATTCATCATCGAACTACCCATAAGAGTTTATTTCATCAAGGTTTGATCAAAATGTTGGTTATGTATTCATTAAGAGAGGTTCAAGTGACCTGGAGATAGTTATTGATCTCTTTAGGGTTGGATGAACAAGATACAAAACAAGAGAAACCTAAATCTTCAAAAGGGAAAGGAAGTACCTCAAAAAGATTTGCAAAATTGAAGGAAGTCTCCCATGTGGCTAGACAAACCAGATCAAGTAAAAGGAAACTTGAATTTCAACAGGAAGAAGAAATGAAGTTGGATCCTGAATCCTTTACCTCTAAATAGGAATTTACAGGTTTTGATAGGGTATATATAAGGAGAATGACTAAGCAAAAGATCGAGCAATTGTAAGAAGTTAAATCTTATTCTGATGCAGAAACCGATGATACACCTATTGAAAAATCCCCACAAGTAAACAAAATAAAAAAGGTAAAGGAAAGCAGCTTGTAACTTATCTCAATAGGCCCAAGACCAGACCAACAAACAAGTTAAGGTTGAATTTGAAAGCTATTTTTAAACCCTCATTTAAGAAAGACAATTTAATTATCTTAGATGAGGATGTAACAAATGAGGTTCCAAAGAAGAATGGAAAGGGGAAGAAAAAAATGTCATAACCTGACCTATGATCTTCTCATTTAGAGGATAAAATGGAGCAAGACCCTACTTATGTTCCAGAAATATGCCAGAGATAGATACACAAGAAATACAAATTTTTTTAAAATCTACAGAGAAGGAAATCATTAAAGAGTCACCCTTAAATGAACATAAATATGGAATAAGGTCTAGGAAGCCCAAACTTTCCATTGATCTCAACAGACCTACACCTAAGGAAGACTATGGTGGGTGCAAAGAAGAAACAGGGGATGCACCAAAAAAGCAAAATATTAAAAATTTGCAAGCAGTAATCAAGGAATTAAAGCATGAAAAGCAAGACAAGGTTAAAAAACTGAAAGCAAAGAAAAAAGAACAATGTGAATTCTCCAACAAGGTCAGGAAGATGAATATCAAGCTTTATTGGAGTAGTGTAGTACTTAAGACCAATCTTAAACAAGAAAATCCCAAATCCATATGCAAATTCGAAGACCAAGTTCTTAGCACATCTACCTGAAGTAGTTGCAACAAGCCTCTATTTTAAAGATCAAAATATTTTTGAGATCATGATTTAGTCTTAGAAATCGATTCATTTACCTAAAGACTAGATTCTTTGAATTTTAATGCAATCAATGTAGTGGAATATGATTCCTATATGTTAGCAAAGAATCATAACTATATCTAGATTTTAGGAGCTATTGAAACCAACTCTAGGCATAAAAAGGAAATTGGTTGACAGAGTTGGGGTTGGAAATGGGAAGTGAAAAAACATACTATCTATGATTGTAAATTTTGGAACCTACTTCATAATACACTCAATGGAATCGTGCAGTAAAGGTGACTATCGTCAAAATGATGATACAATATAGGGATATCGTTTAATGAACACAAGTATGTACATGTTAATGCATCCACTAAAGTTGGGTTTTGGGTCATGATCTGAAGCACTTAAAGTTATGATTTGATTTTGAAAATGAATTTGTATAACTAGATTGGGAGCCTAACAACATTTTTCAGCTAAAGGAACCTTTTTGTATCAGTTGCATGTGTGGGAATTTTTAAAGCTCAATCAAATTGAAACCCTAGCATTTTGACATAAATAGCAATCAGTGTGATGGCTCCCAAAAAAACGGGTCCAGTTAGTTGTTTGGAACCGATAGGGGGCGAATTGTTGGAAGTATATCCTAAGATTATGCAACAATTCATCAATGCAGGGCAAAAAATGGTGGAAGAAAAGTCAAGTGCCTGTAGATTTATCCAATCAATTTTTGGTCCCAAAACACCATAATGTCAACTAGAGTCAAGGAATCGCAAATAAATGTCTAAAGGAGGAATAGCAGGGCATTTTGACAATGGTCCAGAGGTGTATAATAGGTGAGGGAAGGTTTTCTTGTGATTATTGTTATCATATGAGAATTTGTATGCATCTAAATGGAGACATAGAGATGAGTTTGCCTTTTTACCTGTTAAAAAGTTTGACCAAAATGGCTAAGAGGGTGCAGATTCATCATCGAATTACCCATAAGAGTTTATTTCATCAAGGTTTGATCAAAATGTTGGTTATGTATGCATTAAGAGAGGTTCAAGTGACCTGGAGACAGTTATTGATCTCTTTAGGATTGGATGAACAAGATACAAAACAAGAGAAACCTAAATCTTCAAAAGGGAAAGGGAGTACTTCAAAAATCTCTACAAAATTGAAGGAAGTCTCCCATGTGGCTAGACGAACCAGATCAAGTAAAAGGAAACTTGAATTTCAACAGGAAGAAGAAATGAAGTTGGATCCTGAATCATTTACCTCTAAATAGGAATTTACAGGTTTTGAGAGGGTATATATAAGGAGAATGACTAAGCAAAAGATCAAGAAGTTGTAAGAAGTTAAATCTTATTCTGATGCAGAAACCAATGATACACTTGTTGAAAAATCCCCACAAGTAAAACAAAATAAAAAAGGTAAAGGAAAGCAACTCATAACTTATCTCAACAAGCCCAAGACCAGACCAACAAATAAGTTAAGGTTGAATTTGAAATCTATTTTTAAACCCTCATTTAAGAAAGACTATTTAATTATCTTAGATGAGGATGTAACAAATGAGGTTCCAAAGAAGAGTGGAAAGGGGAAGAAACAAATGTCATAACCTGACCTATGATATTCTCATTTAGAGGATAAAATGGATCAAGACCCTACTTATGTTCCGAAAATGCATGAGTTGCCAGAGATAGATACACAATAAATACAAAGTTTTTCTAAATCTACAGAGAAGGAAATCATTAAAGAGTCGCCCTTAAATGAACATAAATATGGAATGAGGTCTAGGAAGCCCAAACTTTCCATTGATCTCAATAGACCTGCACCTAAGGAAGACTATGGTGGATGCAGAGAAGAAACAAGAGATGCACCAAAAAGGAAAAATATTAAAACTTTGCAAGCAGTAATCAAGGAATTAAAGCATGAAAAGAAAGCAATTGAGTTGCGGAATGGAAAACTACAGGACAAGGTTAAAAAACTGAAAGCAAAGAAAAAAGAGCAATGTGAATTCTCCAACAAGGTCAAGAAGATGAATATCAAGATTTATTGGAGCAATGTAGTACTCAAGACCAATATTAAACAAGAAAATCCAAAAACCAGATGCAAATTCGAAGACCAAGTTCTTAGCACATCTACCTGAAGCAGTTGCAACAAGCCTCTATTTTAAAGATCAGAATATTTTTGAGATCATGATTTAGTCTTAGAAATCGATTCATTTACCTAAAGATTAGATTCTTTGAATTTTAATGCAATCAATGTAATGGAATATGATTCCTATATGTTAGCAAAGAATCAGGACTAAATCAGAACATATCTATATTTTAGGATCTATTGAAACCAACTCTAGGCATAAAAAGGAAATTGGTTGACAGAGTTGGGATTGGAACTAGGAAGTGAAAAAGCATACTATCTATGATTGTAAATTTTGGAACCTACTTCATAATACACTCAATGGAAAAGGCTATTTGATGGTTAGACTACCTCATCTTGTCTTATATTCTTTCTTATCTTACTTGAATACATGTATGTCTTTGCAAACCATTTGATGTACCTTGTTAGTGTTTGAAAGCCAGTAAAGATTTTTTTGATTGCTTATTTTCTACATGAATTGTATTCAAGTACTTTATTCTTGTTTCTGAATGATATTTAGGATCAAGAATTCTCTTTGTGAGTGAACAAATTATGAACTTTTGGTTTCTTTTCCTTTATTTCTATATTTTTTTATCTAGCTCATCAGATTGAAAACCATTGACTAAGTATGTGTGGTGGAAACTTGATTTTGTAAACATAAACTCTTATTGTCCTTTTCATTCCCTACTTGACCTATAAACCAATCCAAAACCTAAAAATACCTAAAAACATAAACCATTGCAATAATTGAGGTGCCCTAGCTTGCCCTTAGAAGTCAAGGACAACTTTAGGGACTAACATCTTTTGGAATCATTGTCGGGGACGGAGTAATGATGATATACTTCCCTGGGCTATACGACAATGAAAATATCTAGTTTTTGATGGTGAACAAGAGTTGGTGACAGGTTGACTGCATTATTCACCTCATAACTCCACTAGTGATTCCATTGGTTTTGGGATGAAGGACTCAGTTGTCGATCTAGTTGTCGTATCACTCAAGATGACAAAGTTGTTGGAAAATCATGTTTTCCTTGAAGTATATATTAAATGGATAGGTATGTTGAGAGACTCTGCATATTTTAAAGATTTGAAAGAATGGACCGGTACGTTATCTGTAGATGAATGTGATGAAATTGCTTCTTCAGCCTCATCTTTTGATTCAAACCTTTGCAAAAAATGTCAATTATTTTGTTTAGAGTTATAGCTCAAGTATCTTCAATTTTGGATGAAATCATATGAAAGTTTGTCCACCAAGAAAAAGTTCTAGGATTCTCTTTATTCGAATATTAATTTTGAAGATTCTTTTGAGCAACAACATCAGAAAATTATCCAAAATAGCAAGGTGGAAGACACATTTGACATTGTCTCAGATGTTTCTTTTAGTGGTTTTTGTTTTTACAAAAACGGGTATGGTTTGTATTAAATAACAATGATAATCACTGGCACAGGTACAACATTAATTTCATGCCTTGTCCAAAGAGGCAGAATTAGCATTACACAGAGATCATCTATCTTCGTTTCTATCATCTGAAAGGCTCTTGGTACTAGGGGATATTGAAGCTTTGAATATTTCCATTAATACATAGGGTCCCTTTTCTCAACTGGGTATCAATGTTAGTTGCTTTTTCTGCTTCTCCATTCATCTCCCAAAGAATGTGATAGAATTTAATTTTGTGAAAGGCTGGAAGTAAAATCCTGATATTTCAAATTAGGTGGCGGAGCCTCATGTTGTGGTGGAGGACATGGATGTTTAAAGCATTAATTATCACCTGGGAGTCTCGAAAGACAGTAACCTCTTTAACTTTCCTTGCCAAGACTTAATGAAGTCCTTTCCAAAGTGCAAGTGCTCCAGCGATATTGTTGGTATCCTATTTGATTCCCTAAGAGAGGGTACATTTGATTGTTTCTCCTGGGCTCAAAATAACCCCTCCTCCTCTAGTTTCCCCTGGATTCCCTTTAGAATATTTGTCAAAGAACAGAGCATGTTTATGGAGCACCTTCTTCTATCTTGAGAAGCTCAATGGATCCATGTGAATTTCCTAAAGATTCGGCTGAGGAAAGTGAGGGGACCCAGCACCAAGGGCCTTTGGAATTAGGCTCAGCATTCATTCTTCTTCATTAGGAGGGAGTTGAGAATTATTCTCTGGAAGGGTAAGTGATTGAAGACAATCCCCCAGCAGCGCCTTAGCTTGGACAACTACTTTTGCAGGTGTGGAGGTTTCACTTATGAAAATGTGGGTGTTACGTTCCAGCCAGATCATCCAAAGAGTGAATTTCGAAAGGGACATCTAGCAATAATTAAGCATGTGTTTCTTGTGAGAAGTAAAGGGGAACATTGTATCCCAGTTACTGAGGAGGGTTGGGATTTCTTCCAGAAGATTTACTTGATTCGACCAAGGGGAGAGGACGAAATTCCATACCTCTTTTGCAAAGGCGTAAGACAACAAGAGGTGGTTGGCAGATTCTTCCTGTTGACAGCATAGGGGGCATCTTGTGGGGCCTTCCCAACCTTTTTTTAAAAGATTTTCTCCAGTAAGAATGTTGTTGTGGGCTAGCGTCCAAAAGAAGATGTCTACTTTTGGCAGCATTTTGGAATTCCAGACACCTTTCTAGAGAGCAAGATTGGGCGTAGTGCTAGGAAGAGCTTTAAACTTCGTGTATCCCTAGGATGCAGTGTATTTTCATGTAAGAATGCCCCAGCCACGGGAATCCTTCATGGATATTGTTAGAGGGGATTTACTTGAAGCTCGTTGCGCATGAGAATTTCTTCATTGTGTATATGGCTTGGGAAGTTTAGAATGCTCCACTCTTTCCAGGTTTTGTCACTATTCTAGCTTGAAATATCCCAGAGGACGATTGTGTTTTTGGAGTGTAGCCATTGCTTTCAATTGGATATGCCATGCAAGGAATCAAAAGTCATATCCCCAAGAATACAGTCCTCCCAGATGTTAATGCATTTCTCGTTCCCTAGAATCCATGTTAGTTCAGCCTTGAAGAGGGGGAGAGCTTTTTGGCAGATTGTAAAAATTGGTGATCCTTTTGAAGTTTTTGGATCTGAGTCGAGGCATTTTTTCCTTGCCCCTAAGAAATAATTTTTTCAGAGGAATTGCTTACTCCATGTTGACTTCCCTATTACTAAATCCTAGAGGATCTTAGCACTGAGAGCCAAGTTCTGAGTTCTTAGATCATGGATTTGAATTCCCCCTTCTAAGAGTGGTTTACTAATCTTCCCCCGGTTGACCAAAGGCAGCTTGTTTTCATTGTGTCTCCCCCCTTTCCATGGGAATCGTCTTAGCAGTGACTCAAATTTGGAGATGAGTCCAGCCAGAGTGAGTAAGGTGGAATATTGGTAGATCAGGATGCTGGAGAGCACCGATTTAATGAGAACCAATTTCCCAGCCATGTTTAGCCAAGAATCTCCCCATAAGTTGATTTGATTCTTCAGTTTATCAATTAATGGAATCCATTGAGCAGATTTTGGAGCTACTTTGGATATGGGTATCCCTAAGTATTTAAAGGAATCCCATTGTGCTTTCCCTGCTATTTCCAAAATTCTTGAGATGTCCTCCATTTCCCTTGGAGTGCAGTTCCAACCAAAAATTTTACTTTTTTTATAATTTATTTTGCTTCCTAAAGCTTCTATGTAGAGGTCTAGCTCCTGCTTGAAATTCCTAGCTATGATAGTGCTAGCACCTCCCACTAGGAGTGTATCATCCACAAACCGGGCATCATTTATTTCTTTGGTTTCTCTTGCCATTTTGCAGCCCATTAACTCTTGGTGGAGGCGGAAATGCTCCAACTAAAAGTTGAGCATCGAGTCTTGGATAACATAGAGAAGAGGCGAAAGGGGACAGCCTTGTCTAAGCCCCCTAAATGGTTGGATGAAGTTTTTTGCTCGGCCATTGACCAGCAAGGCTATCCAGGAGAAGCCAATACAATATTTTACCCAATTTATAAATTCATGAGCAAAGCCAAATCGTAGCATTACCTAAAAAAGAAATGTGTGTCTAACTTTGTCAAAAGAGTTAGCCAAATCCAATTTGACAATCATACCTTTTTATTTCTGGAGAATGCTGGTGTGGATGGATTCCTGAACCAAAATTATGGTGTTCGGTATCTTCCTCCATTTGATGAAACCACCTTGGTTTTCTTGAATGATTACTGGAAGGATTCTTTTAATTTGATTGGCTATCACTTTTGAAATGATTGTGTAACCTATGTTGCAGAGAGAACTTTGTCGGAACCGATCAAAGGAGGTGGCACCTTTTTCTTTAGGTAAGAGGTCCAAAAAGGCAGAGTTGGTACTCCCAACGATCTTGTAGCAAGCCTGCAATTTCAGAACCATTATGTGGAGGTCCTTTTTTACTGTTTTCCAGCAAGCTTTGAGGAAACCAATTGTGAAACTGTCGGGGCCTGGGGCTTTGTCAGGTTCTATCTCATTTAAAGCTCTTTTAATTTCACTTATGGAGACAAGGTCTATAAGGATTTGGTTGGAATTCGACAGAATTTTAGAGGGAAACTAATTTAAAATATGATGGAAGCTTAAGTTTTGGAGGTGTGGCTCCTCTGTATACATTTTTTTGAAGTGGTTGTGAGCAGCTTTTTTTATTTCTTCGAAATCAGAGACAACTTGATCTTGAGAATGGATTTTATTTACAGAGTTGGCTTGATTCCGAGCTTCAGCCTATTTATGAAAGTAAGTGGTGTTCCTCTCACCCTCTTTTAACCATAGGCTTCTGGACTTTTGTCTCCAATACTCTTGTTCCAATCTGCATGCAGAGTGAAGGGTGCACTGGAGGGATGCTTTTTGTTCCATCTTGTCGGGAGTGATGAAATATTCTTCCATATTCAGTTGATGTCTTTCCAAATGGTGTTAAGCTTCCAATCTCTGATTGAGGGGTGATTTCATGGCTTTATCCCACACTTTGAGGGAGTTTTTGAGCTTTCAAAGCTTTTCTTCCCAGACGAAAAAGGGGGAGCCTGAAACCAGTTTTTTCCATACATTGAGGACCAAATCTTGAAATCCCTCCAAGTGGATCCAAGAGGGGCTAAACCAGAAGGGGATAGGTCCCAGGTTTACATATCTGGAGAGTTCAAGGAGAATTGGTTTGTGATTGGAGGCACTGAAAGGGATGATTTTAGATGCAGCATTAAGGCCTAAGATTAGGAAGGTGTTTTGGACCAAGAATCTATCAAGGCGAGAAGCGATGTTACCTGGTCCGATTCTTTGTTAAACCAAGTAAACTTGCCACTTGAAGGCTTGATATCATCAAGATCCCATTCCAATATGATATCTTTGACCCATTCACGGATTGGATCTCTGACTAACGAGACCACTTTTTTTCCTCGAGGGAGAGAGTTACAATGAGGTCCCCAACTAGGATGATATTTTCCAACTGGTGGGTTCTAAGGGACTCTCTAATAAGGTCCCAGTAGTGTTTTTTTCTCGAAAGAAGAACTGGAGCATAAATGTTAAAAATAAAAACTGGATGACCTGAGTGCTTGTGAAGAAGGTGGGTGAGGATCCAGTGATTGCACGATTTAGTAAAAACTAAATCAAATTTAGTAGCATCCCAAAGGGTTCCTATTCAACTGGAGGCTCCTCTAGCGCTGACAGTTGCACCTACTCCTTTTTTCAAAAATTTATGGTTGGCGAGAAGGAAGTCCTGCTCCTCCATTTTGGTCTCCTAGATTAGTAGGATATATGGATTTGAGATGCAAATCAGATCTTTCATCGCTTCTTATTTAGTTTTACTCCCTATTCCTATACAATTCCAGGAGACATCCTTCATTACTTACTTTTGGGGTTTGTGGAAGCCCCTTTGGAAGGTTTCCCTTGATGCCTGGTGCTCCTTGTGTTTTTTAGCGTTTTTTCCAATGTGGGTTGAGATCCTTGAACCATGTCCTTGTAGGTGGTTGTTTCCCTCTTTTATTTTCCGTATTTCTGACCTCTCGTGGCTTGTTTTGGGGATATTTGGGAGATATCAAATTCCTCGTCTTCTTCTTCTGAGCTTTCGGTCTCTTTTCCTACCACTTTTGCTTCAAAAGTGTTTCCTAATTCTTGGGAAGGAGGTAATTCATTTTCTTTAGGTCTATTCCCTCCCTAATTGGATTGGCGATCCACCACGATTTCATTGGGATCCTTTGCTTCCACTTCTAGATCCCCCTGGCCAGAGAAACTATTTTCAACTTCAATCTGGGTTTTCTAAGTCTCTTTGTTCTTTCTTGTATTTTTCGAGTTTGGGTTAGGGGTTTTTCCTTCTCTTTTGGGATTTTCTTTAGGGTTTGGATTTGGGCGCTTGGGTTGCTGCCACCCCTCCCCTAGCTCCTTCTCATGTTGCATGAGATGATTTTTTGGGAAATGCTTTTGGAAATGGTTGTATTCGTGACAGGCTTTGCACTTGAAAGACAGTTGTTCATAGTCCATCTTTTGGAAGTGTTTCCATTCTCCCACAATTAGCTTGATGGCTTCTGGGAGACCAGCTTCGAGGTCTGCTTCTACACAGATCCAGGCACATGAGTATTGGTCTTTGGGATCTGCCTTATTAATATATCTTCCCAACCCATTTCCTATTGACTTCAGTGATTCGAGATTCCAGCAATGAATCGGCAGAGTGGGAAGGTGAACCCAAATCGGAACCGATTTAGGAAGTTCTACAGCCAGATCAAATTTTGGTGTCCATCTATTGAGGTACAAGCCCTGTGGCCCCATGAAATACAGTCCATTTCTGAAGATCATATCCTAATGGTCTTTGGAGATAAACTCGAATAAGAAGAATCCCCTTCCAACTGCATAAGAGGTAATGTTGTTGGAGATCATAGGTCTCTAGTTTTTTTGCACCCAATTATGTGTTGTCCGAGGAGAGGGCAAAGCCCTGTAAACTGTCCGACCAAATCCTAGTCTGCAAGGGACACTGCGATACGCAGGGGTTGATCCGGTGGTAGGGATATTTATGGGACTTCATCTATCTTCTTGACGAATTTTGGAAGGGATCAAGCAGCCATTTGTTTCCCTTGGGCATTAATAAGATGCCTAAAGGCATCGACGTCAGAGGCAGGGGGAGGCGGTGAGGCACCACCTCCATCTGGGAAGATGATTTTCTTGAGGGGCGTAGCCCCTGGCGGATCGTTGCAAGTCAATCGGGCCAGGGATTTCACCTCTACAAAAATATGCAAGTCGATCGTGTCAGGGCAGAACTGCAGACCGATCTCTCTGATCAAAATTTTTTTTATCGAATTGCTATATTTTTTCGTTTCTTTTAGTGGTTGTTATAATGAAATGGTTGTCCCGAATTTTCATGAAGACACAAATGCAGAAAGGGAAGAACCTAATCTTACCAAAGGAATAGATGCAATAATGAAATCAGAGGATGTACAAGGACAACTCACCTATCCTAATCAGTGGGCATTGAGGTATGATAATAAATACTATAATGATAATCTTTGTGATCAAGAGAAACAGTTTCCTTTATTATCATTAGTATAAATTTCCAACATTGAACTCATAAACCATGTTGGTCAAATGGAATCTAACATATATTAGTGGAAATTATTGATATCGGATCATTTGAGATTCTAGTAAATCATCATTTAGTGAATTATGAAAGAAGTTTCACAGTTAATCAAGGAGTTCCATGGCATTACTTTCATGATCCTATTGCAGATTTTTATGATGAAACTTTTGGGTGTTCTAATATTTTAAAATTTCATTTATTCATATACATTGATAATAGATTCATTTTTCAGTATGGATATCAAATAAAACTTTTTCTTTTGATAGTCGAAATCCTGGAAGGTGATCAATTAGGAAATATGTTGTTAATATGGTTGCATTGGAAGCATGATATCACTTGATTGAGTAATTGAGCCAGTTAGTATAGGAGATGCACATCAATAAGCTCGTTACAAGAGCATGTTTTCAAGTTCAGTTTTTCATTAGTACAGTAGTTGTTTTCAAATATGATTTAGCTTTTCAGTGTGAATTTGTTTTACAACATAGCAGTGTCATTTCAGTTTGAGTGTGGTAGTTTTTATTCAGTTTTCCATATAGATTGGTTTGTAGTATATGGTTGATTTTTAGTTGCCTAGTAGTTTGGTTTATTGAATAAACAAGAGATAGTGTTCTGAGGTGGGATGCTAGAAGGGAGGAAAAATCTAAACATGGTAAGTTTGACAATTCATGGTTTGGCCCTTTTAAAATATCCAAAGTGTTGAACAACAATACTTTCCTCTTGCATAATTTTGATGATACTAAAATCATTGGTGGCCTAGTAAATGGGCGATTTTTGAAACACTATTTTTGTTAGCAGCCAGAATGTTTCAGTTTGTACATAGTTTTCAGTTTTGATTTGGTGTGTTTAAGAAGATCAAATAAAGACTCCAAGCCCAATGGAGACATTAGTCTACAGTTGGTTCATTCTTTTGATATTTCAGTATGCATGATTTATCTGAAATAAAGCGGGGATCGAAGCAGTTGGAAACAGAGAAAGGGTGGATATTCAAAATTGATAAAGTGAGTAAAGAAGGCATTGGAATGCATGGTTCTTAATGTTTTATCACAAAACATTACCCTTTGAAGGAGCCAATGTTATTCCTTAGACATACTATAACCTCTTACCCTTGATTGTTATCATGTGTTATTAATAAATTCATTCCTATCTTCTCAATTCCAAGAACTCTTGTTTCACAATACATCTGTTTGTATCAAGTTCCCTATACACTTGTATTTTATAATTTTTGGGTGTTTTTGCTTTGATTGAGTTCATTTTCATATGTTTTTAGTGAGAAAGATTTGAATATTTACATCATTCGAGTATGTCTCATCAAAAATTCTAATCAAATTTTAAAGTTTTTCTTAAGCTTAAAGAGAGACAGAGTCGCTACAAGAATGTCACCATTCTTGTAGAGCCTAAACTCATTGTTTTTTAACGTGTCTTGGTCCCGAAAATCATGTTAACTATCACAAGAGCATGTAGAGGATCATTTAGAGAATCACACAACAATGGTGATTATCGTCAAAATGATGATTCAATATAGGGCTATCATTTAATGAACACAAGTATGTACATGTTAATGCATCCACTGAAGTTGGGTTTCGGGTCACGATATGAAGCACTTAATGTTATGATTTAATTTTGAAAATGAATTTGTATAACTAGATTGGGAGCCTAACATCATTTTAAAGTTGAAGGAACCTTTCCATATCAGTTGCTTGTGCAGGAATTTCTAAAGCTCAATAAAATTGAAACCCTGGCATTTTGACAGAAATCGCAGACAGTGTGATGGCTCCCAAGAAAAGTGGTCAAGTTATCCATTTGGAACCGATAGGGGACGAATTGTTGGAAGCATATCTTGAGATTATGCAAAAATTCATCAATGCAAGGTGAAAGAATCTATATGTTTCAGAATCTATATGCATTGCTTTACTTCACAGGTTTAAAACTTACATGTTGGAGCCATTGATTAAATTTTGTTGGAGCCATTGATTAAATTTTGTTGGAGCCATTGATTAAATTTTGTTTTTCTTAAGAATCTATATGCATTGCTTTACTTCACAGGTTTAAAACTTACATGTGGTATCAGATCTCGTTTTTGGCTTCAGAGGGACGCCTTTGTTGTTGAGGGTTTGGCTCGATCTTGATAGATCAATTTTATCTTGGGTCTTTGATAAACCTGGGTCTAGTAGGAGCTTTTGCAGTGGTTATTCGAGTGTATAAAGAGGAATGGCAGGCTCTTCTAGAATCAAGGTAGAGAAGTTCAACGATAAAAACTTTGAGTTATGGAAGCTCAAGATGGAGGACCTTCTTGTAGACAAAGAACAATGGATCATTGTGGATCCTGGTACACAACCTACTGGTATGCAGCCTATTGGCACACAAACGACTAGTACACAACCTACTAGTACACAAACTACTAGTACACCACCTACTGATATGTCAAAGGAAGATTAGGAGAAGTTGGATAGAAGAGCAAGGAGTACTATTCGACTCTACCTTGCAAATTCGGTGTTGTTGAATCTCTCAGGAGAATCTACAGCCAAGGAAATATGGAATAAGTTAGGGAATTTGTATCAATCAAAGTCCCTAGTAAACAAGTTGTTTCTTCGAAAGAAGTTGTATCATCTTAGGATGGAAGATGCAGACTATATGACAGAACATCTAAATGCCTTTAATACTCTGGTAAGTCAACTTGTATCTGTTAATATTACGATTGTAGAAGAAGATAAGTGTATTACTTTATTATGTTCTTTGCCAGACTCTTGGGATAATGTAGTTGCAGCAATTGGTAGTACCACTCAATCTACATTGAAGTATGAGGATGTATTTTTATCCTTGTTATCTGAAGAGATGAGGTGGAAAAGCATGGATAGTCATAGCACAGATGCTTTATTTGTAAGAGGTCGTACCCAAGACAAGAATCCTGGTAAGCCTTCGGAGGGGATATCTAAATCTGCAGGTAGATCTAAGTCTCTAGGAAAATCTTTGAGGAAATGTTGGAAGTGTGGTAAAACAGGGAATTATAAGAAAGATTGCAAGTCTAAGAAGGTTCAAAAAACAAAGGGATCTAATAGTACCTCTTCCACAGAGGCAAAAATCTCCACTGAAGAAGGAGATGATGTTTACCTGGCATCTACAGGTACACATGCAGACCGTGATGTATGTTTGATCGACTCAGGTGCGTCATACCATATGACTCCTAACGGGTAGTGGTTCTCTGAATATGAAAAATATGATGGTGGTGATGTATTCCTAGAAGATGACTCGACAGCAAAAATCATGAGACGTGGAAGGGTTAAGTTGTTGTTAAAAGATGGAAGGATTAGAACTCTCCCTGAGGTTCTGCACATTCCAAAACTAGCCAGGAGCCTAATATTTGTAAGCAAGTTGGATGATAAAGGAGTGGATACTATATTGGGAAAGGGCACTTGCAAGATGGTACGAGGAGAAATGGTGTTGATGAGAGGATTTTGGTGTGGAACTATGTACAAGTTGTTGGGAATCACTTATACTAATGGGTATAATAGTTTTGTTGTCCCTGAGTAGAGAAATGAAGGAGAAAAGACCAACATTTTCCCTGAAAAGAAGACCATGTTGTGGCATCAAAGACTGGGCCATATTGGAGAAAAGGGCCTTCGAACACTACACGGTAAAGGTATGGTTGAAGGTATGTCTAATTGCACTCTTGATTTTTATTTCTATGAACATTTCATATATGGTAAACAGAATCGAGTAATATTCCCATCTGGTGCTACAAGAGCAAAAGGGATATTAGAGTTGATACACAGTGATGTGTTTGGACCTATTCATATTCCATCCCTAGGTAAATCTATGTATTATGCTTCAATCATAGATGATTTCTCAAGGAACACATGCATTTATTTTCTTAGAAAGAAATATGAGGTATTTGATAAATTTAAAGAGTTTAAGGCCCTGGTAGAAAATCAGACAGAAAAGAAAATAAAGGTATTGAGAACAGATAATGGTGGAGAATTCTGTGGAAATGAATTCGAAGAATTCTGCAAGAAGTTTGGTATACCAAGGCATAAGACTACTCCATACACTCCTTAGCAGAATGGAGTTGTAGAAAGGATGAACAGGACACTGATCGAAAAAGCAAGGAGCATGCTCAGCGGTGCTGAGTTAGGATAAGAATTCTGGGCAGAGGTAGTGGGTACAGCATGTTACTTGGTCAATCGATCACCTTCATCGACGTTGGATGATAAAAATTCACACGAGGTATGGACTCAAAATAAACCCTCTCTTCAACATCTTAGAGTGTTTGGTTGTGATGCTTATGTACATGTTCCAAAGGAAAATAGGAGTAAGTTGGATAAAAAGGCTGAAAAGTGTATCTTTATTGGTTATAAAGATGGTGTGAAAGATTATAAGCTTTGGAACCCAGATACCAAGAAGATTGTTTTGTAAATTCTAACCTTGTACAATATCTACTGCAAACTGATATTCAGAAAAGAACAGAAAAGATACAATGGCAAATACAAACATTACACAGAGATTTTTCACCTGGAAACCCAAACCGGGAAAAACCAG